>OY992896.1:9216364-9306364 GCA_963921405.1 Cepaea hortensis
GGTCAAGATAGAACGGTCAACAACATCATGATCAACCCTCAAGGGAAGGCAGGGGCAGACCAAGGGCATTCCCTCGCTATCCAAGGAGGCTTCCATAATTGCAGAGCCGGCACATATTGCTCTGAGACTGGGCTCACCCAAGGAGTTGCCACGTCATGCTCACGGCTGCTTTAGTTCCTTACTTCCATGTGTTGGGAGTCTCGCTTGCCACTGGTCGCTCAAGCACACACCAGGAACGGTCAGACCGCGGGTGACATCCACTCGGTAAGCTTTTGCTTTTGACTTCAGACCACGCAATAGGTTCGCTCGCCGTGCGTTCCATTTCGTGTTATTGAGTCGTTTTTCCACTTTTGTCTACACTCTCTATGAGTTAGATACAGACAGTTTTTGTAACCATTTCATTCGACTGAAGCACTTTTCTGACTTTTTGTGCTCGCTCACGAGGTAGGTTACATGTGCTGCCGGCTCAGCACCTTACCTTCGTGCAGCAGTGAGCGAGAAACGGCTCTCAGATCCGAGGGTTTGTGGCTTAGAGGCTTTCAGCCACAGCCCTCGACAGAGAGCCTTAGAGTATTGTCCGGACCAAAGTCTTCTGCCTTCGTCTATCTGATTTAATCTTTTGACTGCTATCCTCAGTCTACCTGCAGAGCAGCAGGTTGTGTCTCTCTTAGTCTGGCCCCTATCCCATAACCTGTCCGATATGTAGTTTTCATCCATCGGCAAGCAGATGGGGTCAATGGGACACGCAAGCTCCCCCACCACGGCAAGGTTTAGACACATCGGGGGAGAAGTCCAGGTTTGAAATTGGTAGCATAGGGTTGGTGTGAATGTACTGCTTATTATCTGTCGTTTTGCGGGCATGGGTATATTTGGATGTTTCAGTAAGGGTGATAGTTGATATGTAAGCACACTAGCTTTTTGACATTTGATTTCAATTTCTCTGTCCAATCTGCCATCTTCCGTGATCATACTTCCAAGATATTTGAATTCTTTAACTTGTTTCAGAGTTGTGTTATTTATCTGTATACTTAGTGGGCCTGGCGATCTGCTAACTTTTATTACACATATGCAAATACAAAGGTATTTCAGAGGAAATCGATTCATTTACATGTTGATTTATAAACCTTATTGTTCGTTTTAATATTTACCAAATCCGCAAACTGTCTGTCAAACGAAGATAACTTGTACAGCCAAGCTCTCGCACAAACTATTTAAAGGCCATTACAGCACATAGAGAATTTCCTTACCAAAGGGAAATACCAACACTCTCTTCTAAATGTTTTCATCATATGCCAATTTTGCATAACATAGACCAACTGATATTAAATTATACAGAAAATTAAAATCCCGAAGATGAGCTCATTTCTGAAACATGCAAAATGCTGTCCATTGTTAGGAAATTAACTTTAAGAATACAGAATACGATTTATCATTTCATAATATTTTGAGGAGGAAAACTGACAAGATCCGAAATGAAGTCATAAAACCGACGTCCTTTTTGTGTCCTTTCACTCCTTCGCGTGCGCGCGTGCGAGAGATAGATAGATGGGGAGGGGAGGAGGGGAGGGGAGGGTTGTTATCCGTAAAATAAATGGGCATAATATGTATTTAACTGCTAAAAAGGGACATGACTCTACGGAGTTTGTTTTGGATGATATGATTGAAAATTTTGTTGTTGAATAACTCATACTGGAATCTGACACTTGAATTCTATCATGATGGTTCTAATGTGAAAATTATAGGTGGGTGATATATTTTGTTTCTTTATTACGTATATTTTAGATTAGGTATAATGCAATGTAACAACAGTATAAAAAACCTGCACGATCTAGAGGGATATTTGCCATCTGATCGAATAATGTGTTACTCTGGTTTCTATTCACAACGTATACATTAAAAAAAAAACATATGCTAGAATCTCTCCGTTGATGCGCATGTGGGCGCGTGAAGACTTTGGCGAGGAGTCTTTTAATTACTGTAACAATATTTGGTAGTATATTCATCATGAAGTTCCTCACAACTTCCATCATGCTGGGCTGGTTCGAAGGCAAAGGCAAGAGCTGTTTGTGATGTCCTTTCTTGCCAGACATTGTAGTGTTTTGGCAAACGTTTATAGAAAACAGGCTGGACTAATGTCCTCGTCAGCCCCGATATATTACAGCTGGTTCTGAATTTATGGAGACTGGACCAGGTCGCAAACGCCAGTCAGAAAAACATATGGGTTTGTATTCCTAAGCACACGGGTGCCTTGTGGTGTTTGGACCAAAACGGCTAAAGCCTAACGTCTGCTAAGTTGCCTCGACAGCCTTCTTACTCTACGTACGTTATTTTAAGAGTCATACAACATGTATGTTAAATTCCTAATGGTGCAATAAAGTCAGTGACATTAAAAAAAACAAAAACAATTCTATAAATTGTTTCATTTCAATCATTTCATGCAAATGCTGATATATCCTAATCAAATTTTTGTCCGGCCTCTAAAAGCCCCCCCCCCCCCCCTCCCACAATAAATAAACAAATAATTTCATTTAAAAATCAATAAATTGTTTCAGGCGCTTATCTTTCTGACATTTTAGTCGGATTAATAAAGAAAAGAAGAAGAAAAAAAATCATTCTGAGGAGTCTGTCGTGTCTTTGACCATTGTTTAGTATGGGTTCTACATCGTAAAACTTGAGTTTTTAATCAACTCCTGTTTGTTGATCACATTGTTATTATGTCGAGAAGTGCGTGGGCAGCATTGGTTGCTTCAACAACTTTTACGTGTGGAATTATTTACTACGTCCATTACAGTCAATAAAGTACCAAATTGTGGCTTCAAGAAGGCATTCTCCTCGACTTGGAACGGCAGCAGAAGAAATCACAGAATCTTCGTGAACTTGAACGACAGGCAGAACTGACCAAAATGTTGAGACAGCATGAGATAATTAATGAAGAGAAAGTGACACTGATGACAGAGAGTAATAATTTAAGCTGACCACTGTCATTTGATTCATGTTTCACTATATTTATTCACATTGATGTTGATCAGTATGTATATCAACAGATTAGCTGTCACATACCTCCAACTTACTTTAGTAAAAACAAATGTTAACAGAAAAAATAAAATCATTCTGAGCACTCTGGTTTCTCTTCACAGCCTTCTTTTGTGGGTTCTATTGGGGCATACTCCCTTTATTCTCTATTGGGGCATACTCTCTTTATTCTCTATTGGGGCATACTCCCTTTATTCTCTATTGGGGAATAGACTTTCAACCAGCTCATGCCAAGAACGTAAATTACAAGTTTATAGAAACCAGTGAGTTCCGGCGTCAACACCACGTGTAGATTTGTATTAAAGATTTTCTCTTTCACGGATTATTTAAACATATCAGTGATATTAATTTTGTGGAAGTGAAGTCGATAGTTTTTCACCACGTGTAGATCTGGATTAAAATTTCCTCTGTCACGGATTATTCAAACATATCAGTATCAGTGATTTCAATTTTGTGGAAGTGTTTTCGATTGTTTTCACCACGTGTAAATCTGTATTAAAGATTTCCTCTGTCACGCATTATATAAGATGGAAAACCAAATTGTAAAACGTCTCAAAGTCAACACGAGTAAAGATTTCGAGGGAGGAGCGTTCCACCAAGCAAACACACTTGTGTTTTCAATATCAGGACCTCATGTAATCCGTGTCAACTACTCGCTGATGGCGAGCGTCTTGAGGGAGCCTTGCGGGATCGGTAGGGAAGGGATAAAATCCATCTACCGTTTTGAGGACCCTAAAAGATGTTACGCTACACTGACACCGGAAAACAAAGGCGGCTCATTATGAACGGCTTCACGGGATGAAGCATGAACTGCAGGATCCTAAAGTAACTATTGTAATCGAAAACATAGAGAAGGAAAAGACCATGATTGAGACAGTGAAGCAAATAGCCGCGGATATTTCGGGAGATATAAATGCGGAAGTGCTTAAATTTAAAAACAGTACGGACAAGTGGTTACTTTTATGCAACCTGAAAGAACTTCTGCCACATTACGTGGACATGGAGTTGGGCGGGGTAGAAGACAAGCTACACCGTCTCTTCATCACAGTTCCGGGGCGCCGCACGGCGTGTACAGTCAGTGGGGAGGACTCCCATTGAAGTAATAAATGTCCGGCCAAAGTACAAATCAAGAAGGGACCTAGATTGGCACAAATAGTCACCTCGAACTCCCAGACAGATCAACATAGTAAGGAGGATGAAGACGGTTTCCAGCTGGTCAATCGGAAAAGGGGACGCTCAACCAAGAGCCTGTCTGACGGCGAGAGCTCGACACCTCCAGCCCTCCAAACACCGGTTACCACGCTGCCGCCCCTCAACAACCACGACTACCCTATACCGCCTGAAGCGAACAGGTCAAACAAAAAGAAATGTGTAAGTAATTATACTGAACAGATAACGACCAGCGCCATGACCGGAATAGACAGTGATAATATTAACACACAACCACGACAAAGAAACCTGTCAGATTCTTCTCCACGCCTTATTGACTTAGAGATTTCAAGCCCGGCGAAGGAATCTACTGATTATCTCCAGAAATGATAACATGAGTACATAACGTTTGAAACAAGAAACATAATTATGCTCAGCCGTTTCTTATATTACAATAAAAATGGCAGCGGAAATTAAAATAATGAGTATTAACATTCGAGGTATAAGATCCAAAATTAATCATCTTATACCACTCATACACAAATATAAACCTGATTTTATACTCATTCAGGAAGCTAACGTTAAAACCGACGAACACGAATCATATATCACAACATGCTTAGGTCTAACACACTCATGTTTTAGTCTTAGTACTCAACATATCGGATTCGGTACACAATAATACAGACATCGGAAAGGTGGCAGATTATAGAGAAGGACATGGACTGCCAGGGTAGGATAGCTATAGTACAGGTGGGAAATAACATAAATAAATACACAGTTGTCAACATACATGCACCGCCTGACTACAGAAATCAGCCACTCTTCTACCAAACACTGGAAAATTTATTATCACGCTCATATCGGGGTCTCAACATCATTTTAGGGGGTGATATTAATTGCGTACTTTCGGCGCACGACCTTATAAATGGAGATGTAAGAATGCAAATTAGAAACACAACGGGGGAGGAGGAACATCAATTAGACATATTGCAAACAATTTTAGATATCCATCGGATAACAGACGCATACAGGCAGATGCATCCCAATGGAACAGATGGAACAGATACAACACACACAAACAATGTGCATACCAGAGCAGTGCGATTAGATAGAATTTATGCGCCCACAACACATCATATAACACAAGTCAAGCATTTACAAGAGACACTGAACTTCACAGACCATAAGGCTGTAGTTGCAACAATAAACACAGTACAAGCAACACCACATCTTAGAAGATCTCCCCATTGGAAACTTAACAGCACACTTTTACAAAATCAGGACTATGTAGATTTCATAACAAACCTGATCCTCACATACACAAGCGATATACCAGAGGGTAATGCACGAGAACTATGGGAAACGCTTAAACAAACTATATGAGAGAGAACACAAATACTAGCAGCTGTAATACACAAGCAAAAACTACAACAAGAAAAAGTATTGAAAAAGGCAATTAAGCTCTTACTACAGACAGACAAAAATTCACCACACATCATAGCATTACAGGAAGAATTAGATCTCCACAGACATCATCGATTTCAGGGGACTTTACTGTGAACAAAGTTACAAACTATAACACAAGAGATACCGAGTAAACAATACCTAGCTTTAGAACAAAACATACAGCGCAGCAGACAGATAGGCCAGATAATTGGCAGGGAAGGAAATATACAAGTCGAGCCACAACCAATAGCCTTAGCCTTTGAAGATTATTACAAGACAGTTTACACAGAGGAAAACACACAGCCGCACGTACAAGAAAACTTTGTGAAATTCACAAAATAACTCACAGAGGAACAGAAACTAACACTAGATACTGAATTAACACTAACAGATATAACACAAGCGGTTCACGGAATGCAGAAGGTCAAATCACCTGGCTGGCCCTGGCGGTATTATCGCTGAATTCCAGCAGTTTTTCTTTCCTCTTCTAGGTCCCCTTTTACTAACAGTACTCTCTGAACCTTTCCACAAACAAGAACTCCCATCCAGTTTTAACGCGTCTTACATCACTCTTATCCCGAAGGAGAACACCGTCAAGACACTTTTAAAGAGTTACAGACCGATCTCGCTTTTAAATGTAGACTACAATATTTTAACAAAGGCTTTGACGAATAAATTGAAACCAGTCATGGCATTTCTCATTCATTAAGACCAGCAATGTAGTGTACAACACCGAAATATCCAGCAACACACACACTTCATAAGGGACATCATCAACTACACACATCTGAAAAAAAAACTGTCAGTCCTCAATTCTCTCTTTAGATCAAGAAAAAGCATTCGACAGAATATCTCACTCATACCTCCACAAAACTCTCTCACACTGCAACATGGGAAATTATTTTCGGACATGGGTCAAAATTTTATATTTGAAACCGGAAAGTCGGATTCTATTAAACCATACTCTAACCAATTCTTTCAGGTTGACTAGGTCAGTGAGACAGGGATGTCCCTTGTCCCCATTACTGTACGTTGTCGCTCTAGAGCCACTTCTAGAAAAGATACGACAGGACGACAATGTCAGGGGTACGTTCATACCAGGGAAGGGTGAAGAAAAGCTGCGTGCTTATGCGGACGATACCATTTTCTTTCCGACAACTGAAAAATCTGTAGAGATCATTTTGGAAACGTTCTCGTAGTTTGGCAAAGGAAGTGGGTCAAAATTAAACGTCCAAAAATCTACTATAATGGGCTTGGGCAAATGGAAAAATAAGGAGGATTTCCCATTTGACTTAACATCAAACAATCTTATAAAATATAAAAGTGTACGGAATAGTCTTCCCATGTCAACCATTTCAGACACACAAAGACACATGGCAAAATCTAGAGAAGAAAATAACAGATATGTTACAGAGGTACAAATACAAAACAACTACCATATTTGGTAGAAGTACCATTGTTAATACATATATAATTCCAAAAATACTATATCTGTGCACAGTCCTAGATCCCCCACGTCAGAGTGTCACAAACATAAACAACGAGATTAGACGCTTTGTGTTTGGCAGCACCATCTACAGTATCAAACATACTACACTCATGCAAGACAAAACAGATGGAGGTATCGCCCTCCAAGACGTAACAACCAAAATACAAGCACTTAGGATCAAACATGTAAGCGAAATCCTACAACACTCAGAAAACACCATTTAGCACACTATTACATTGGAATTAGGCTATCTTATTTAAAACCTATTAGAAATACATCCTCACATTACTTTGGCACTCTCCCAACATTTTACACAACATGTATTTCAGCCATTAAAGGACACGAAAAATTACTACACAAGAAAACATATACAATCTACAAGCATTTAGTTAAACTACAAGCAACTCCAGTAACCTCAGAATTAAAAGAGGACATAGATATTTCATAAAAGATTATACCGAAACTTTCTCTAATATTCACAACAAGCAAATAACCCCAAAAGCAAAGGAAATTACATAGAGGCATGTTTACAGCATGACCCCAACAACATAGAACAGCAAAAATAACTAAACAAATACCAAAGTGTCAGCTTTGTAGACGGAACGTCCAAGAATCAGAAGAGCACATCTATTACGAATGCAACACAATCATGCCAACAAGAAATCTAATACAAAATATCCTAAACACTCAAACGAAACAAAGAACAGATGTTTACAAAGCAATCATGATAAATGCCATTCCCTACTCTATACAAGACATCAACACAAAGCTACTTGTTGTATTGGCAGAGTACGGAAATCTTATATGGACATTAAGAAACAAAGCATTATACAATTACAGAACAATCAACAAAGATCAAGATAAAATGTGTGTGTGTGTGTGTGAGAGAGAGAGAGATAGAGAGAGAGAGAGAGAGAGAGAGAGAGAGAGAGAGAGAGAGAGAGAGAGAGAGAGAGAGAGAGAGAGAGAGAGAGAGAGAGAGAGGAGAGACGGAGAGATGGACAGGTGTTACATACATTCCGCTTGTGTAAGTGGAAATGAATCATATGTAAGGCATGTGTGTTTACATGCACAATGCCATAAATGTTATATTATCATAAATGTATATATGTATGTATTTGTTTATTCACACATGTGACACCTAACTCTAACAAACGGCAACGCTCTGTAATACACAAACAAAAGAAACACACATTACACCTTGTAAATATACATTGCTTTGTATGAAATAAACGTTAAAAACAAAGTTCGGTATTTATGATGCCCATGTTAAACATTGCCTCAACTAGTTATTTTTCATGCGTTTTGTTGTCAAAGAATTGCTTCATAAGAGATGTTGAATGAAAGAATGCCCCTCTGCTGTGTGTCCACCGTGACGAGGTAGAGGGGCTTGTGCGTCCCAATGACCCCAAGAGCTATGCCGACGGTAGCACAGCTACTGGTAGGGCCGCCCATGTCGGACAGGTCAAGGGAGAGGGACCAGACGAAGAGACACACAAACCTGCTGCCTTTAGATAGACTGGGGACAGTCAAAGGCTAGGGAAAGCACCCCGAATACATGATTGTCGAAATCGGATGTACTGAGCCACAGGCTTGACAAAGCAGTGCAACGTAAAACCTGCTGCCTTGTAGGTAGACTGGTGACAGTTAAAGACTAGGTAAAGCATCCCGAATAAATGCTTGTCGAAATCGGATGTACTGAGCCACAGGCTTGACAAAGCAGTGCAACGTAACTTAATTCATGATGTCACAAATCAAAATTAATCATTATGGTGCTAATCCCGTGAAGTCCCATCAGGCGGCGATAGTGCTGGGCCCCCTGTCTCGAGGGGGTCCAACCATCACTACTGGTGATCACCTTCCCCTGTGCTGTGGAGTCAAGGCACAGAGGAGTAGGTTAAGAGCTATTGACCAAATACCCCGGACACTCAACATACTACAGTGGAATGCCGACGGAGTTTACAAGAAGAAAGACTCCCTAACACAGCGTCTTCATAAAGATAGAATAGATGTGGCATGCATTCAAGAGACACACCTCAACGCCAATCACAAATTCTCAGTCAGAGGATATCAGGCCACACGTTTCGACCGCGAAGGACACAAAGGATGTGTTCTAATACTTACACGAAATACAATACCTTGCAGCGAAGTATCTGTGATCTCTGACAACCCAACGGAAATTATAGGTGTTGATATAATGATAAAGGGTGTGAAAATAAGAATCTACAGTCTGTATAGCCCAGCAGATAAGGACCTTACACTCTCAAACATGAAAATAACTGACACAAACTGCATTATTGTCGGAGACTTTAATAGCCGTTCAGAAAGATGGGGATACCCAGATACTGACAAAAGAGGAGATGAATTGGAGGACTGGGAAATAGACTCAAATCTCCATCTACTCAACAAAGCGGATGACACACCGAGCTTCTACTCCAGAAGATGGCATACCACTTCTACTCCAGACTTAGCTTTCTGCACAGGAGACATCCTCCACAAAATCGATCGCCATGTGCTGGACCAATTAGCAGGTAGTGACCACAGACCAATCAAGCTTTTAATGAATATGGAGTATGTTCCACAGGAGCACAAGCCCTTGCCCCGCTAGAATTACAAACGAGCAGATTGGGACAGATTTGCCATACTAACAGACAGATATTGTGAAAACATAAATACACGATATGGCAACATAAAGCAAATGGTGGAAAGTCTAAACAGAGCGATAATACAGGCAGCCACTGAGTCCATTCCAAGAGGAGCGAGGAAAAATTACAAACCATACTGGACTGAAGAACTACAAAGTTTGGAGGACAAAGTTGAAGATGCCAGGAAGACAGCAGAGAGAGAGAGAGAGAGAGAGAGAGAGAGAGAGAGAGAGAGAGAGAGAGAGAGAGAGAGAGAGAGAGAACAAACAATTGAAGCGAACATCTCTCTCAAAGCCATCTCAGCAAAATATAAAAGAACAGTAAATCAAACAACAAGAGATTGTTGGAGGGAAAAAACAGAATATCTCAATTTTGACAGGGATGTAAACAAACTATGTTTGATAGGTTGGCCCACCTCTCAGATCGTTTTTTCTAGATGGAGATAGCCCTCAGTAAATCCCTCTGTGTATCCTGTATTATTTTTTATTTTTACCTATATTTTCAAAGATTAGCTAAGATAATCTTTGTTTAGTGTATTCATATACCTAAAACTATAGAGAGAGCTAAAATACGATTTCTTCTAATAGTTAGAAGCAGATGTAGTGTAGAGTTTGTTTACACGCAAAGAAATCAAGTCAGGCTGAATTTTATATTCAAGTTTGGCTGTGAATTTTAATTTGGCCACAGGAAGGGAACTCTCCTTGATGAGAAGTTAACTTCCGGTAGCACTCTAACATATGCCATTATTGACAGCAGGCTGGACGGAGACAGGAGCTAACTATCAAGTCAACTGGCTAAAATTGAACACCTGTCTGTGTTTAGACATTTTTTTTCTGGCTCTTGTTAAGCCGAACAACCCATTAAAACATAGAAAAGCCAATGATAGTCTCCACTCTCGATAGGCCAGTCAAAATCTAGTTGCAGGGTTAGTTAATAATAATTTTATTAAATATTTTTCTGTGTGTCAATATGCCGGCAAAATCTAAAGGCCATGCCGATCGATAATAGATACTTGTAATTAAAACTAGTGTTAGTTAGTTAATACTAGAATTAGGACCATGTTTATGCCACGTGGCTTGCCGACAAGTGAAAAACGCAAAGCTCGTCACTTGTGGCATTAAAAACATGGATAAATTACATTACGTGATTTTCGAAATTAGGTATCCGCCTGCGGAAGGACACCTGAGTTAGTCAGTAGACGATTTGAGTTAAGATAATTTAATTATGTGCTTAACTTCGGAACTAGCGTATTTCTCTAGATAATATACTTATTAGTTGAAGGAGTTAGTCCAGAGAGTGAATAAGTTACAATTAATTATTCTTTATTAATCTCTATCTTGCCCATAGTCAGATTACTACCATGTGGTCCAAGATGGCCCACTTAACAAAGTTCAAACCTTGGGGGAATTCTCCAACCCTAATATTGTTCTTGTGTATAGTGAAAGTAATCTTAAACCTAGCTAAGAAATCTTCTAGATGATTAATTATGGTTAATAAAATATAAGGAAAACTTGCTAGTAGTACAACTCATAACTTTTTAAGTGAACTTGTGGTGTTTCTTGGATTTTAATGGTTCACTCGTGTACATCGTGACGTTATAGTTGTTGTGTGTGATTTCATTTCATTCTATGGAATTCATCAATATGTGATGTTAATTCATCGTGTGGAGTGTAGTTTGTGTGTTTCCATACTTGGAAAACAACGTGTGTTGTTTCATCAATTTAATGGTTTGTTAAGGTATATGGTGACGTCGTTGTGGCGTCTGAGTTTCATTCCATTGAAGTCATCCAATGATATGTACTGTTAATTCATAATGTGAAGTGTGGTTCATGTTTCCATGATTAATCATGATTTAGAATATATATTGGAATGTGGTCTTTGAAGTAGAGCATTGTGATTATACATGTTTGATCTAAATATCAGCAGAGAGAATAGAATATCATTTGTGTGCTGTTTCCATTAGAGCAGTGTGCTGTTGTAGATTTCAGATAAGGAATCGAAATATGTAAATTGAGATAGTACATGCTATTGAAATTTATGAGACAAGCATGCCATGCAGGACCATGACATGGCCAAAAGAATTTACAACTCCGTCTTGAAGGATTATTCACTCCTTCTCACTGTCATTCACAGAGCCTGCACCCTGATCATCTGTAGCCGTAGTCACGACCGGTGATTGAGCTACGAACCACTCACTTGATGCAGCAGAGAGTGGAGTCCATACCACTTTCCAGTCAGCACTTCCAGCTTACCATCCAGGAGGCCAAGAATATCAGATGAGTGGCTACCATCCCGTTTGCCACTGCACAGCAATCACAATTTGTCCGCTATTGGCTGGGAGTCTGTGATTAAATCCTCTAGCTGAATAATCTTGTAGAAATTTCAGGGATCTGCGTATCTCTTATGTGTCAGTGAGTTCACTGTGGGGCTCACGTAGTGTTCTTTAGAATTAAACAAGCTATGTTATATTTGTAATTTTAACAAACTGCGTCTGTCATTATAGAATTAGATTATAGCATCATCAGGTTGTGTGACGAGTGAAAGGATATATATAAACTTAGAAATCTGTCTTATCGCCCGTTGTGTGAGAATACATTAGGCAGTGGGGGGGGGGGGGGCCTCATTATTCATCCAGGCACGTTAGCAGGAATCACTTGAAATACTGTCTTCGTTTGTTAGTACAGTTCGTCGTCATAACTTTCCGCCTGGCACTGTTTAGAAGTAGTGATCCATTCTGGGACTTTGATATCATTTTTCTAGAATTGCGAGCCATTTGATCGCTTCTTCAGCAGTGGTTAGATTCTCTATTCGTAGAAGTCTATTTAGTATCTACTTTGATCCAATTCCATCCTAGTAGAATACGCTACACTACACTATGGAAACTAGTGAAAGCCATGAACAATGAAGGACCTAGAAACAAACAAATAACAATTAAACAAGGAAATGCCTTGCTTACAGGAAAAAAGGCTGCAAATGCGCTAATGGAACACTATGCAAATGCAAACCACATTGATATTACAACCGAACAGGAGAAAGCAATCAAAGACAAACAGATACATCATAGAAATACAGAGACAGCAGCAGAATATATGATGGCAAATCTAACAATGGAAGATATGGAACAGGCAATGAATACCCTAAAAAAGAAGAAATCACCAGGAAAGGATGGAATCACAAATGAAATGCTAATAGGACTAGGCACCAAGGCAAAAAAGAAACTACTAGCAGTCCTAAATAACAGCTGGAAGAGAGGAATAGTCCCACAGGCATGGAAGGAAGCTATACTAATACCAGTCCCAAAGAAAGGAAAAGACCTGGAAGAACCAAATGGTTATCGACCTATCAGTCTTCTTAGCTGTGTAGGAAAATTAATGGAACGCATTATCAATGGCAGGCTAACATGGCATCTGGAAGAAAATAAACTCTTAACACCACACAAAGCAGGATTCAGAAAATACAGATCCACTGAAGATCAAACAACCTATATAGCCCAGGAAATAGAGGATGCCTTCCAAGAGAAAAAGCACACACTAGCAGTCTGGATAGATTTAGAAAATTTAGAAAAAGCATTTGATAAAGTATGGAAGGAAGGACTGAAAGTAAAACTGCAAAAAAATGCATGTTTGTGGAAAAATTTATAAATGGATCAGCCACTACCTTGAGAACAGAACTGCTAGGACAAAAGTATAAGGACAAACAAGCAAAATGATGCTGTTGGAGCAAGGTGTCCCCCAAGGAGGAGTTCTTTCACCAACATTATTCCTAGCATATATAAATGACATCACAGAAAATTTTCCAGCCAGAGTACACACATCCTCCTTTGCAGATGACCTAGCCATATGGACATCTGAAGAATATATTAGTACATCTAACAGCAGAATACAGCAAGCCTTATTAGCGCTAGAGGACTGGTCAAAATCATGGCTAGTGAAGATAAGTGAGGAGAAAACAACATGCACAGTGTTCTCCCTCTCAAATAAAACTCAACAACCTAAGCTGGTATTGAATGGAAAAATATTGCGCCATGAAGAAAATCCAAACTATCTAGGAGTCACCTTTGATCGTCGCCTGACATGGAAGACACAGGTTGAGAAAAATCGAACAAGAGCAAGGCAGAGAATGGCAATCATGAAAAAGCTTGCTGGTACAACGTGGGGAGCAGATGAGAAAGTTCTCAAGAAGTTATATACTGGACGGGTGAGGCCAGTACTGGATTATGGCATTGCAGCTTGGGCAACAGCAGCTAAGTCAAACTTTAACAAAATAAGTAGAGTCCAAAACCAAGGAATGCGAATCATAACTGGAAGCCTGAAGACAACGCCTATTAATGAACTAGAAAATATCACTTGTTTACAACCAATGCAGGACAGAAGAGATAGCAGAGCCCAGCAACAAGCAGAAAAATTTAGAAAATTGAAAGACCACCCCATATATAACAGGTTTAATGGTTTTGGAAAAGGAAGACTGAAGCGTAGCAACTTTGTAGAAACTGCAAAACGAAAGATTAGGGCAGATCCCATACTTAACATATCAACAGTCAAGCCCATTTACAATGCACACAACTTCCCAGCTTGGAGACAGCAGCAACTGCCTGAGATGATAGAAAACATTCCTGGTATTGAGAAAAAGAACACTCAGAACGAAACCGAAAGAAGAAAAATAACCCTCAACTACATAAAAGAACATTACCCAAGCAGCAATTGGACCTATACATATACAGATGGATCAGCCAAAGATTCAATTAAAAATGGAGGAGGAGGAATTCTCCTTTATTTAAAAAATGGAGTGATAAAAACACAGTCAGTGGCAACTGGAAAATTTTCAAGTAACTTCAAAGCGGAGGTAGAGGCTTTGAAAACTGCAGCAGAAATGCTCTTGATGGAGGAAAATAAAGAGAAGCAAATAGCTATCTTCACAGATGCAAAGTCAGCTGTCTCAATACTGAAGAGCAAAAACAGCACAGAACTAGCTGACCTAAGAGCAGCACTCCATGGTCTATGCCAGAAATCCAAAAAAGTTGTAATACAGTGGATCCCATCACATTGCAGTATACCTGGAAATGAAGAGGCTGACAGACTAGCAGAAGAGGGTGGACGATTACCACAGCCTGACATAGACATAACCTATAATGAGGCAAAAAGGTTTATAAAAAGCACTTATAGAACCAAATGGGAATCAGAGCATCCAGGCCACCAGAAGGAAGATGCATATTACAAACTCGACCGAAGAGAACAAGTAGCAATCTTCAGACTCAACACAGGACATAGCAGGCTGAAAGACCACTTGTTCAATAAACTAAAGATAGGAGATACCAATGAATATAACTGTGGAACTGGTAAAATGACAGCTAAACATTTGCTGGAGGAGAGCCCAATATATGCAGAACAGAGAAAGATATTTTGGCCCACGCCTGCTTCATTTGAGGACAAGCTCTATGGAGATATCAACAAGCTCAAGTTGACTACAGCTTACTTTAACTACATTCAGGTTGACATCTAAAGGTGCATGAAGATGTATTTAGACTGCCACACTTCATACCACAGGTATGTCGGTTACAAAAGCGTCCCAGAGGCATGAAATGGAATATTGCTTGGATAGCACATCCATTAAGTGGAAAGTCCGAATCAAAAGCTCACTGTGTGGGCTTCGTAAATTGTGGGAAAAGTGTCCTAGTGACACGAAATGGAATATTGCTTGGATAGCAAATCCATTACGTGAAAAGTCCGAATCGAAAGCTCACTGTGTGGGCTACATAAAAGGTGGAAAAAGTGTCCTAGTGGCACGAAATGGAATATTGCTTGGATAGCAAATCCATTATGTGGAAAGTCTTAATCGAAAGCTCACTGTGTGGACGTCATCTGCAGACTGCATTCTTCTGGGTTCCGGAGGAATAGCCTATGGTGAACGGAAGGCCCAATATACGGAAGTGAGGCTAAGCAGCAATGTGCAGGACGTGACGATTCCTTGGGTGAGCCCAGTACCAGAGCGCTGTGTGATGGCTCTGCAAGTATGGAAGCCTCCTTGGATGGCGGGGAGTGCCCATCGTCTGCCCCTGCCTTCCCTTGAGGGTTGACCAGGATGTCTTTGGCTGTTCTATATGGGCCAGCTAGGATGGGGGATAACACCACAACAGTGAGATTCAAACGTCCTAAGAAACCCCCGGGAAGGTTAACCCGGTCAACAAATGCCCGCAGAAGTCGGATGTGTCGGCCTGACGGCGCAAGAACGCAGCTCTGCTGTAAACAGGCACAACGCAGTCACATCCGAAAAAAAAAAATACGGATTAACGCAGAAGAAGAAGAATGAAAGAATGTATGCGAGGAAATAGAGTAGAAGGGTAGAATGTAGGACGGGCCTGCGTGCCAAATTCTTAACCTTTTAAAAATAAAGATTTTCGTTCGTTTAAACAAAACAAATGTAATTTTTTGTGAGAGAAAGTTATTTGCATATCCTTTGCAGTACTCTGCAGTCAACCCACCGCCCACCATTTATTGGCTGTTCGTGATATCTTGGTAAGTTTACTTTCAGTACTATCTATTCTTCTACTACACAGACAGACAGACAGACAGACAGACAGACAGACAGCTACCGCAGATAGATAGACAAATAGATAGATAGATAGATAGATAGATAGATAGATAGATAGATAGATAGATAGATAGATAAATAGATAGATGGATTGATAGATAGATAGATAGATAGATAGATAGATAGATAGATAGATAGATAGATAGATAGATAGATAGTTAGATCCCCGCCAGGGTCTGGGCGAAGCCGGGCCGGGCCAGCTATTTGTCTATAAATATATCTTCTTCTTTTTCTTCCTCGCCTCCTTCTTCTTTTTTTCCTACATTTACTTCAGTGAAGGTGGTGGGGGGGGGGGGGGGGGAATATGTAACAATCCTTTATGTGCACTTTCTAAGCTGATATTCATTTCTCTAAGGCTGTCGATACTGATACCACCATTCCATCTGTTACGTGGCTTTCCCCTTCTATCATCTCACCGCGGCTCGACTTCCCAACTTAGAAATGTATACAGGTTATTCTGATGCGATGGTTTGCCTTGATAATTCATAACAAAATGGAAGTCCTTGTTGTTGTGAGTCTGACATCTTGATATTTCATACACCAAGAAAATATGTGTTCCCAAGTGGTCTAGTGGCTAGGATTCCGCGCTCTCACCGCGGCGGCCGGGGTTCGATTCCCCGCTTGCGAATTGTTGTTTTAAATATTCAGAATATGAGTTATTTTTTTCTATACTTCTTGTTCTTTTGTTCGCTTGAAATACATCTATAACTGCAATGTTGTCTCCTGTATTAATCTAATAGTATTTTTTAGTTCACTCAGCGGTCCATAGAGGTTATCATCCATTGTTGTCTATACTCATTTTCAATGGTATGTTAATTCACTACTGATTTAACAACAGGACATTCAATCTATATCTATAAAAGAGACTGTATGTGTGTGTTGTGTATGTATTTGCTGCGTTCGCGAACGGTCCATCCGATTGAGATGAAATTTTCTACACGTCTTCCTTTCATTCCTGTGCAACCGACTGTAATAGTTTCTTAGTGTAAAATCGGCTACTTACTTACTAAAATTTCATTTTGTAATTACATGACTTAACATAAGAAATATTCTATAAAGGGACATAACTTTTAGTAGCATTGATATATCTTAGGTTATGTCCCCTGGCTATAGATAGCTATATAAATAAATAGATACATAGATAGATAGATCTGACCCGATAGATAAAGAGGGTGCGATAGACGGAGTGAGAGACGGACGGGCAGGCAGGCAGACAGACAGATAGATATACAGACAGATAGATATGCAGATAGACAGACAGACAGACAGCCGGTTCGACAGACAGACAGACAGTCGGGAACGGGAACTTATATGACTACTTATATGAATTAAATTAGATGCTCCCCACCAGGGACTGGGTGAAGCCGGGCCGGGTCAGACAGACAGACAGATAGTCGGGAACGGGAGCTTATATGACTACTTATATGAATTAAATGAGATGCTCCCCACCAGGAGCTGGACGAAGCCGGGCCGGGTCAGACTGACAGATAGACAGACAGACAGATAGTCGGGAACGGGAGCTTATATGACTACTTATATGAATTAAATGAGATGCTCCCCACCAGGAGCTGGGCGAAGCCGGGCCGGATCAGACAGACAGACAGACAGACAGACAAACAAGCAGACAGACAGACAGACAGACATATAGATAGATAGATAGATCGATAGATAGATCGATAGATAGATAGATAGATAGATAGATAGATAGATAGATAGATAGATAGATAGATAGATAGATAGATAGATAGATAGATAGATAGATAGATAGATAGATCCCCGCCAGGGCCTGGGCGAAGCCGGGCCGGGTCAGCTAGTTTAATATAAACGAATTGGGTGGAATTTTCCAACATGCTTCTGTCAGAGGGCGAGAATGTGTTTTTTTTCTTCTTGCCTTGTGCCCACTTGTAGGGAGTATAGTATTATTGGTTCCCCTCTGCTGTGTGCCCACCGTGACGAGGTAGAGGTTCTTGTGCGTCCCAATGACCCCAAGAGCTATGCCGACGGTAGCACAGCTACTGGTAGGGCCACCCATGTCGGACAGGTCAAGGGAGAGGGACCAGACGAAGAGACACACAAACCTGCTGCCTTGTAGGTAGACTGGGCACAGTCAAAGGCTAGGGAAAGCATCCCGAATAAATGCTTGTCGAAATCGGATGTACTGAGCCACAGGCTTGACAAAGCAGTGCAACGTAACTTAATTCATGATGTCACAAATCAAAATTAATCGTTATGGTGCTAATCCCGTGAAGTCCCATAAGGCGGCGATAGTGCCGGGCCCACTGCCTCGAGGTGGTCCACCCATGACTACTGGTGGTCACCACCCCCTGTGCTGTGGAGTCAATGCACAGAGGAGTAGGGTAAGAGCTATTGACCAAATACCCCGGACACTCAACATGCTACAGTGGAATGCCGAAGGAGTTTACAAGAAGAAAGACTCCCTAACACAGCGTCTTCATAAAGATAGAATAGATGTGGCATGCATTCAAGAGACACACCTCAACGCCAATCACAAATTCTCAGTCAGAGGATATCAGGCCACACGTTTCGACCGCGAAGGACACAAAGGAGGTGTTCTAATACTTACACGAAATACAATACCTTGCAGCGAAGTATCTGTGATCTCTGACAACCAAACGGAAATTATAGGTGTTGATATAATGATAAAGGATGTGAAAATAAGAATCTACAATCTGTATAGCCCAGCAGATAAGGACCTTACACTCTCAAACATGAAAATAACTGACACAAACTGCATTATTGTCGGAGACTTTAATAGCCGTTCAGAAAGATGGGGAAACCCAGATACTGACAAAAGAGGAGATGAATTGGAGGACTTGGAAATAGACTCAAATCTCCATCTACTCAACAAAGCGGATGACACACCAAGCTTCTACTCCAGAAGATGGCTTACCACTTCTACTCCAGACTTAGCTTTCTGCACAGGAGACATCCTCCACAAAATCGATCGCCATGTGCTGGACTAATTAGCAGGTAGTGACCACAGACCAATCAAGCTTGTAATGAATATGAAGTATGTTCCACGGGAGCAAAAGCCTTTGTCCCGCTGGAATTACAAACGGGCAGATTGTGACAGATTTGCCATACTAACAGACAAATATTGTGAAAACATAAATACACGATATGGCAACATGAAGCAATGGAGGAAAGTCTAACCAGAGCAATAATACAGGCGGCCACTAAGTCTATACCAAGAGGAGCGAGGAAAAATTACAAACCATACTGGACTGAAGAACTACACATTTTGGAGGACAAAGTTGAAGATGCCAGGAAGACAGCAGAGAGAGAACAAACAATCGAAGCGAACATCTCTCTCAAAGCCATCTCAGCAAAATATAAAAGAACAGTAAATCAAACAACAAGAGATTGTTGGAGGGACAAAAAAAAAGAAAATCTTAACTTTGACATTGATGGAAACACACTATGGAAACTAGTGAAAGCCATGAACAATGAAGGACCGAGAAACAAACAAATAACAATTAAACAAGGAAATGCCTTGCTTACAGGGAAAAAGGCTGCAAATGCACTAATGGAACACTATGCCCATACAGGTCACATTGATATTACAACTGAACAGAAGAAAGCAATCAAAGATAAACAGATACATCATAGTAATACAGAGACAGCAGCAGAATATATGATGACAAATCTAACAATGGAAGAAATGGAACAGGCAATGAATACCCTAAAAAGAAGAAATCACCAAGAAAAGATGGAATCACAAATGAAATGCTAATAGGACTAAGCACTAAGGCAAAATAGAAACTACTAGCTGTCCTAAATTACAGCTGGAAGAGGGGAATAGTCCCACAGGCATGGAAGGAAGCTATACTAATACCAGTCCCAAAGAAAGGAAAAGACCTGGAAGAACCAAATGGCTATCGACCTATCAGTCTACTTAGCTGTGTAGGAAAATTAATGGAACGCATTATCAATGGGGGAAATGTTGACTAACTTGGGGGGGGGGGGGGAGGCACAGCGGATGGGATAGATAATATGACCATTGAAAGAACGGAGGCATGCAAATACCTGGGTACAATCTTTAACTGCTCCAACATCATAAGGGAAGAAATACAAACTAGAATCAGTTCTGGAAATAAGATATACTATACACTACAACATCTATTAAAATCAAAGGCGCTATCTCGTAACACCAAGATCACAATATACAAAACACTGATCAGACCAGTTGTGCTGTATGGCTCTGAATCCTGGAGTACAACGAAAGGAGACGAAGCCTTGCTAATAACCTTTGAGAACAAAGTTTTAAGACGCGTCTTTGGACCCATTAGGGATACACAAAGTGGAGAGTGGGAAAGAAGAAGTAACAAAGACATTTATGATCTGTTTAAGACCCCGCTAATCACTGGTATCATGAAGGCTAATAGACTACAATGGCTGGGGCATATAGAAAGAATGGAAGATAATAGGGAAACAAAACTCGCTTACACTCAGGAAATAAATGACAGTAGACCCTGAGGTAGACCAAGAAGACGGTGGAGAGATAATATACATACAGACCTACAAGCACTTGGAATCAACGACTGGCAAGAGAGGGTCAACCAGAGAGACGAATGGAGACGGATTGTATCTGCAACAAAGAACCTCAATGGCTCGTAATGTTGAAGAAGAAAATATTTATTTAACTTTAAGAAGGGACATGACTCTTCGGAGTTTTTTGTCGGATGATTTGATTGAAAATTTTGCTGTTGAATAACTCATACTGGAATCTGAAACATGAATGCTATCATGATGGTTCTAACATGAAGATTATAAGTGGGTGACATATTTTGTTTCTTTATGACGTATATTTTAGATTAGATATAATGCAATGTAACAACAGTATAAAAAACCTGCACGATCTTGAGGGATATATGCCATCTGATCGAATAATTTGTTACTCTGGTTTCTCTTCACAACGTATAAATTTAAATCTCCAATAAATGTTTTGAACATTTTATGTGAATGAGTGTTGAATGAATGAATAAATACAAAAACACATATGGTTATCAAACCAATGATACTGTAAAAACTTATGCAAATACAAATGTTTGGTTAAATTTTTAGAAAAAAAAAGAAAGAGAGAGCAAAGAGGAAAATATGAATGAACCCCTACAATTAGAAAAAAAAAAAAAAACAAAGAGGAAAGTATAACCCACTCCTTTACTCCAAGTATTACTAAAAACTGCAGTTTGCATGTGTATGTATCTGCTAGGCTATGTTTAACACCATTACAAAGAAAATCATCCTAGCAAATGGAATCACATATTGTAAAAATGTTTATCATTTTCATAACTATTATTACCATTGCTGTTTTTTTATAATTGCTGTTATTACCCTCAGTATGTCTCCTCCTGTCATTATTATTATTATCATCATTAGAAATAAACCAAAACCCCTTTCCCATGTGCCCCCCCTCCCCTTGCTCATGGTTTGTTGCTGCCTTTGCTGATACCCACACCGGTTTGGTTCAAATATTTATCCTGCCTTTACCATCTTTACCCAGAGAGGGGGGTAATGGCATTGGTGGAGTGGAACCAAATTGGTGAGAGGGTGGCAAGGGAAACAAAAATGTAAAGATTGTAAAAATGTGTGCTAATACTGATGCTTGTTTACTTTTTACAATAAGTTAAAAAAAAAAATTTTTTTAAAAGAGGAAGGGAAAAAAAATGAATGAACCCTTACAAATAAGACCAAAAGGAAAAAAAATAAGCAAAGAGAAAAAGATAACCAACTCCTTTTTACACCTACTATATTATTAAACAGTGCAGGATGCAATTGTTATTGTATGTACCAGACATATTTTAACACAATTTCTAAGAAAATCATTTTAGCAAATGGAATCACATGTTTGGAAAATGTGATCATTATCAAAACAGGTTTTATCATTGTGTTTATTAGCATTGCTGTTATCACCCTTAGTAGTTTTTTTTATTCTTTGTCATTATTATTATAAGATGTATTTCATGTAAACACCATTCCTATGGTAATCAATTTAGCACATAAAATCACATGTTAAAACTATTTATTATCATTGAGTCTATCATCACTATCACCCTTAGTCTCGGCACTGTTATTCCTTGTCACTATTATATTTATTTATGTATTTGGTTGTTACTTTGCATTATTATCATTGTAATCACTATTAATAAATATGGCTTTGTAAACGCGTATACTATCACATCCCCCTTTCCCACCCTTTTGATACTGTGATTGTTGTCTCTGCTGCCACCCTCACCGTTTGGTTCTAAACAGTTTTTGCACCGCCATGTTTATCATCACCGAGGAGTGGTGATGATACATGGTAGGAGTTTTGGAGCTGACAGGAGAGCGGGGCGGCAGGTGAAATAATAGCAGCCCACTACCATCATTCTTTTACTTAAAACATTTCCTTACAACAATGTCAATGAAGAAATGTTCAAATGTATAAAATGTTGGAAAATTTGCGCATATGTCACCTACACGTCTATTATTTTTTCGTCTTTCAATTATTAAGGGTTATTGCTATCAATTTTATTGTTGTTAATTTGTATGGATGTTTACTATTACTATTATGCTCCCTCAGTTCCCCTCCTCCCCGCTTGTTTTACTGTTGGGTGTTTTGACGCTGCTACCTCCCTCGCTGGTTGGTTCTATCAATTGGCTGCCACTGCCATCATTACCTGAAAAGGTGGCGATGGTATTGGTGGCTTTGGAGCCAGCTGGAGATGGTGGTGACAATGGGAACAATCACGGTAATAAATAAATTTTGGGTCCCCCCCCCCCTTTGACGTGTAAATATGCAAATGAATTAATTGTTGTAATATTACACATATGTCACCTACACGCCCAGACGCAACGATCCGTAAATACACGCACACAAATACTGAACACACAGTACGCATGTAACAACACGAACAATACAAATGCAACAACTACCTTTCTGCATTGTAAACTAGTATAACCCTTGACAACCACCCCCCCCCCCCCCGCCCCCATTTCCCCCACCTTTTCGACACTGTAGGTTTTGATGCTACTGCCGCCTTCACCAGTTGGTTCCAACAAGTTTTTTTACTGCCATTTTCCTCATTACCAAGTGGTGATGATGGTATTGGTGGGGTTGGAGCTGACGGGTGAGAGGGTGGCAGATGGAAAAAAAAAAGATGGTATACTATCGTCTTGTTGTTGTTTGTACTCGTTTTTCGTTACCCCCCATTTCAATGTAAAAATGTTGAAACAAATGTTGTAAAAATTTGCGCATATGTCACCTACACTTCCACATGCAACGCTCTGTAACAACACGAACAATACAAATGCAAATGTTTCTTAACAATCAATAAAAGTTAAAAAAAAAAAAAAACTTTCTGACTGGCTGATTAGACCGGATTTACACACCCGCAACACACAACATCATACAAACCAAACATCTACCGGAAACATTACATTACACAGACCACAAAGGTATACTAGTACACATCAGCACAAACAGCACAAACACGCAGCCAAACAAAAGGTCACCTCACTGGAAGTTCAATAATTCACTATTGGAACACTCAGAATATGTAAAATATATGACACAGCTCATACACACGTACACAGACAATATACCGACTGTGAACATCACACAATACTGGGACTTATTGAAAAACACCATACGAAGCAGAACACAACATCTAGCAACCATGATCCACAAAGACAGACTAAGACAGGAGCGCATCATACAGACAGCCCCATACGACTAACAAAACAGACAGAGATGCACATCACTTACACACACTAGAAGCACAACTAGAAGAACACCAACAAAACAGATATATGGGTGCTCTTCTCAGAATAAAGCTCAACACAATTACACAAGAGACACCTACGAGACAATATTTAGCAATAGAACAGAACGTACAACGTAACAGACAAATAAGCAAAATATCAGACATGCAAGGAAACATGCAGACAGAAACACCACACATAGAGACTGCTTTCCAACAACACTACACACAACTATTCACAGCAGAGACAGTCGACACACAGATACAAGACAACTTCTTACAGTACACAAAGAAATTATCTGACACAGACAAAGACACACTGGACACAGAACTGACACTGACAGACATAACACAGGCACTAAGCACACTAAACAAAGACAAAATTCCAGGACCAGACGGTTTGACAGTAGAATTCTACCAACACTTCTTCCCTATTCTAGGCAATCTTCTCCTCAAAGTCTATCAGGAAGCCTTTCACCAAAAAAAGAAAAAAACTTCCGGACAGCTGCAACATGTCTTACATTACACTCATGTGCAAAGATAAAACTGACAAAACACAACTGAAGAACTACAGACCAATTTCCTTACTCAACACAGACTACAAGATACTCGCCAAATCACTCACCAACAAACTTAAACCTTTCATGCCAACACTAATACACCCAGACCAACAGTGCAGTGTCAAAGACAGAAATATACACAACCACACACACCTCATTAGAGACATAATCAACTACACACATGGGAAAAACTGTCCATCCTCCATCTTATCATTGGATCAAGAAAAGGCTTTCGACAGAATTTCCCACACTTACCTGCATAGGACACTAGAATTTTGTAACATAGGAGAATACTACAGGCAGTGGATACAGATCTTGTATAAAAACCCTGAGAGCAGAGTGTTGGTGAACCATTCACTGACAGCTAGCTTCAGGCTCACGAGAGTTGTAAGACAGGGATGTCCCTTATCACCACTCCTGTATGTGCTCACCCTAGAACCTTTATTAGGGAAGATAAGGCAAGACACTAGTATTAAAGGAACCTTCCTGCATGGGATAGGAGAGCAGAAGCTCATCGCCTATGCAGATGACACTGCCTTCTTTCCCACCAGCAAAGCAACACATCAATAAAGAATATACTCCACACCTTTACCAATTTTGGAAAAGGCAGTGGAGCCAAAATTAATGTACAGAAATCACAGATAATGGGTCTGGGAAAGTGGAAACAAAAGGCTGATTTCTCTCCAGATCTGAGACACACAGACACCATGAAGCTGTATGGGATCACATTTCCATGTGATCCCACAGAAACACACAGACAGACATGGCACGCACTGACCGAACAGATCACAGACATGTTACACAGGTATAGGTACAAGACATCCACAATATTTGGTAGAAGTACAATAGTCAACACATACATATTACCCAAAATAATATATTTAGCGACAGTACTGGACCCTCCCAAACAAACCGTCACAAACATAAACATACAAATCAGACGCTTCATCTTCACCAACACAATACACAGCATTCAGCACAAAACTCTCATACAAGACAAGGGACAAGGGGGAATTTCACTACAGGACATCCAGACAAAAATATTGTCACTTAGAATCAGTCACATAGGTAAAATCATCAGACACCCAGAACAGAACAGACTAGCACTATACTACATAGGCCACAACATCAAACATCTCACACCTCTTAACAATGCAACTGCACACTACCAGGGAAAACTGCCAACTTTCTATCAGACATGCATACAGGCAATAAAAGGACATGAACAGTTAATACAGCAAACAACACACACAATATACAAACATTTAGTTAGAGAACAAGCACCATCACTAAGACTTAGGATTAAAAGAGGACACACATGCTTCATGACTGACTTCACATGCACCTTTTCAAACCTACACAACAAACACATAACTCCAAAAGCTAGAGAAATCACATATAGACTGCTATACAATATGACCCCCACAACACAGGTAGAAGCATACATATCCAAACAATGTCAATTATGTAGAAACAACACACAAGAGACAGAGGAACACATTTATTATACATGTCCAACAATTACTGCCACACGGGCAACACTCAAACACCTCATACAAACGCACACAGGCAAACAAACTGAAATATATAAAGCAATATTTCTCAACACTATACCAAAGACAGCAAAACACATACATACAAAACTACTTGTAGCACTTTCTTACTACAGACAACTTATATGGACCTGCAGAAACTTTGCCAGATACAAACACCACACATTTAACACACACTTAATTTCCTTTATGTACACAAAAAATATCACAACTATTTCCAGAGTAAATCATATTTATTCTTCTTTAGTGTATTATAAAATTGGTATATATGAGTGAAAGAAGGAAAGAAGAAAATGTGAGTGAATGGTGAGTGAATGATTATAAAATATCACATATGGTCACAAGACCAATGAAAAATCCCTTATGTAAAGATTTGTGGAAGTATAAATGCTTGTTTATTTGCTTCAAAATGATGATTTAACCCTTATAGATAAGGGAAAAAAAGGAGTAAAGAAAATCAACTCCTTCCATTCCAATGTATTAATCAATGGATGTTTGCTTTAAAAGCACTTGCTATGCTATACTACCACCACTACTAAGATTATCACTTTAGTAAATAGAATCACATATCTATTATACTATTATTAATATTATTAGTGTTATTATTTCAAAATTACTCCTCCTCCTCCTCCTCCTCCTCCTCCTCCTACTACTACTACTACTACTACTACTACTACTACTACTACTACTACTACTACTACTACTACTACTACTACTACTACTACTACTACTATTACTACTGCTACTACTACTACTACTACTACTACTACTACTACTACTACTACTACTACTACTACTACTACTACTACTACTACTACTACTACTACTACTACTACTACTATCATTATTACTATCATTATTTTACCTTTACTATCCTTAACATCATTAGTGTTATAAGTATTATTGATATCATCATTATTAATTTACAACTTCATCTCCCCTGTGCGCGCACCCCCCTTGCTTATGATTTGCTGCCTTTGCTACTACCCCCACTGATTGGTTCAAACATTTATCCTGCCTGTACCATCATTACCAGAGTGTGGTCATGAGGGCATTGGTGGAGTGGAACCAATTGGTGAGGGTGTGGCAAGGGAAGCAAAAATGTAAAGATTTCCCCTTTTCTCTGTATTCAGTATTTACCTTATTATCCTTAGTATCACTTATTTTATAAGTATTATTGATATCATCAATACTATTTTACAACTTCATCTCCCCTGTGCCCCCCCCCCTTTGCTTATGGTTTTCTGCCTTTGCTACTACCCCCACTGTTTGGTTTAAACATTTATCCTGCCTGTGCCATCATTACCAGAGTAGTCATGAGGGCATTGGTGGAGCGGAACCAGTTAGTGAGAGTGTGGCGAGGGAAACAAAAAAGTAACGAATTTCCCCTTGCCTTTGTTACCCCCCTTTCACATGTAAATGTGTTCAAGAAATGAAATATGCAAATGGCAAATTTCCTATGTTGTAAACACAAAATATCACAGATATCTCCAGAGTAAACACAAGTACTCTTCTTGATTTTAAAATTTAGTATACATGAGTGCGAGTAAGAAACAGGAAAATGTGAGTGAATGTTGAATGAATGAATACAAAATCACATATGGTTACCAAACCAATGAGATTGTATAAATTTGTGCTAATACAAACGCTTGTTTATGATGATTTTTACAACAACAACAACAACAACAACAACAACAACAACAACAACAACAACAAAACAACAAACAAACAAAAAAAAAAAAAAGAGGAAAAGGTAAAATGAATGAACCATTACAATTAAGACAAGGGATGGTTAACCCGGACAACAAATGCCTGCAGAAATCGGATGTGTCGGCCTAACGGCGCAAGAACGCTGCTTTGCTGTAAACAAGCACAACGAAATCACATCCGGAAAAAAAACTCTGGATGAACGCAGAAGAAGAAGAATTAAGAAAATGTGATTTTTTACATAACTATTATTATCATTGCTTTTATTATCATTGCTGTTGTCACCCTTAGTAGGTTTACTTTTTGTCATTATTATTATCGGTGTATTTGGTTTTTTCTATGCTTTATATATTGTTAATGTTATCATTATTAACATATAACCTCATCTCCCATGTACCCCCCTTCCCTTGCTCATGGTTGTTGTAGCCTTTGCTGATACTCTCACCATTTGGTTCCAATATTTACTCTGCCTTTACCATCATTACCAGAGAGTGGTGAAGAGGGCATTGGTGTGGTGGGTCCAATAGGCGAGAGTGTGGCAAGGGAAACAAAAATGGGAAGTTTTCTCTTTCTCCCTAATTACCCCCCTTCACATGTAAATATGTCCAATGAATAAAATATGCACACGTCACATACACGCCCACATGCAACGCTTCATAAATACACCTACACAAATACTAAATACACAGAACGCATGTAACAACACAAACATTATAAATGCAACCACTACCTTTCCTGCCTTATAAACCCGGATACTGTTACAGCTCCCATTTCCACCACATTGACACTGTTTGTTTGTTGATGCTGCTGCCGCCTTCGCCGATTGTTTCAACATTTTATACTGCCAGCTTCATCATTACCGAGTGGTGGTGATGGTATTGGTGGTTTTGGGGCCGACAGGAGAGAGAGAGAGAGAGAGAGAGAGAGGGGGAGAGAGAGAGAGAGAGAGAGAGAGAGAGAGAGAGAGAGAGAGAGGTGGCAGGGGAAAAAAGAACGGTGCACTATCATCATGCTGTTGTTTTGTAATGTCACCTTACAACAATTTCAATGTAAAAATGTATAAGATGTAATTTTGCGCATATGTCACCTACACGTCCATATGCAACGCTCTGTAAAAAGACGAACAATACATTTTGCAACGATTTTAACACTCAAACAAAAGTTTAACAAAAAAAATTATGTACTGCTGTCTCCAGAAAGTATGAGATAGATCAAGATAAAATGTGTGTGTTTGAGTGTGTGTGTGTGTGAGAGAGAGAGAGAGAGAGAGAGAGAGAGAGAGAGAGAGAGAGAGAGAGAGAGAGAGAGAGAGAGAGAGAGAGAAAGGGGGGAACAGGGAGAGATGGACAGGTGTCACATTCATTGTGTAAGTGGAAATGAATCATATGCAAGGCATGTGTGTTTACATGCACAATGCCATAAATGTTATATTATCATAACTGTATATATGTATGTATTTGTTTTATTCACACATGTGACACCTAACAATAACAAACGGCAACGCTTTGTAATATACACAAACAAAAGGAACACACATTACACCTTGTAAATATACATTGCTTTGTATGAAATAAACATAAAAATTTTTTTTTTTACTAAAGATGTCCGTAGAGAGTAGCAATATAATGAGTCTACATACTATTTTTCAGACCCTACACCGTAGGGTATATTAGAATGAATGTTACGAATGGTTTAAAATGTAACATACTACCATCATAATTTATTCCGGCGAACTTGGGAATCTTGTATGTAAGTAAATAGTACCGCTACCAACCTTTTTCAAGAGTTTGTAAGAAATTAAATTTCACACGTCATCCAAAAACTTACACATGACAACGCTCCGTAGCACACACGGACAATTTACAAATAAACGGCAACATCTTGAACATACACTATCCACACTAAATACACCATTTTGTCTACGAAGAAGGAAAGAGAGAGAAAATAGTCGGAAAATTAAAGAGAGAGAATCTTCTTCTTCTTCTTCTTTCGTTCGCTTGAAATATGTCTATATCTGCAATGTCGTCTCTTGCATGAATTGAACTGTTTTTTTCAGTTCACACAGTGGTCCATAGAGTTTATCTTCCACTGTCGTCTCTCTAGGCCAGAAGGTTTGCCTAGATATGTTATATTTTGGGCAGTCTTGGAGTATGTGCTCTGCTGTCTGCGACGCCAATCCACATGTGCACATGGCTGTTTCACCAATCTTGAATTTTGTATACATGTGGTTGCGTAATCTATTGTGTCCTGTTCTGAGGCGCAGAATAATGACTTGTTCTGGTCTGTCCATAATGTGGTAGTCATCTTGAGCAGGTTTTGGTGGCTTTCTGACTGATTTGATCATTCTTTTCTTTTGGTGGTATGTAACGGGCACATCAGGCTGTTCCTCTTTGGCTCCTTCCTTAGCCAATTGATCAGCTCTGTCGTTTCCAGGTACTCCACAGTGGGATGGTATCCACTGTATGGTGACTTTATGCTGTCTGCTAAGTTCAGAAAGTAGTGTCCTTAGTACTGGCAATTTCCCAGAGAGGAGCGCCTCGAGTACTGATTTTGCATCTGTTAGTAGCACCACAGGTTGTGTACCATTGCTGTTATTTAGTAATTTCTCTGTTGCTATCTTGATTGCCTCAATTTCGGCATCATAGTTATGGCAGTACTTTCCTGTCGGTACTCTGGCTGTGTCCCTAGTATTATTTGGGTATTCTATGTACACTCCCGCTCCTCCATTTCGAACAGCATTTTGTGCTGACCCATCTGTGTAGACTCGGATCCAGAGGTCCTGTGGGTATTCTTCATCAAGGAAGCTGAGAGTGGCCGTTCTGCGCTGCACACTGTTCTGTTCTTCCTTGTCAAATATTCCTCTCACTTTTGTCTGGATTTGTAACGATAGTCTATGCTCATCTTTCCATGGAGTTCGCTCTGGAATAGTTGTTAGGGGGATACCAACTGTGGGCAGATCAGTGGTTTCTCTGCAGAGTCGTTTGGCCTGGTGGATAAAACTACTTCTTTTCAACCGCCCCATAGCTAGGTTTTCAAATCTGTTCTTCATAGGGTGGCCTGGCAAGCTGAGGAACTTTTCTGCTTGTATTAGCGTTTTCGTATCTCTGCGCTCACTCAGTGCCTGTGTCCTCCCCATCTTCTCCATTTCCACTATAGGGGTTGATCTCATCCCTCCTGTGGTGACTCTAAGTGCTTGATTTTGCACCTTGTCCAGCTCTTGTAGTGTGGTATTTGATGCTGAACACCACGCAGTTGACCCATATTCCAGGTGTGGTCGTATGCTCTGTTGGTAAACTTTGCTAAGTATTTTCGTACTGGCTCCCCATGTGGTTCCACTTAGCTTTCTCAGGATGGCTATTTTCCTTCTGGCTTTTGCTACTGCTTTGTTGATGTGCTTTCTCCATGTCAGCTTGCCATCAAATGTTACTCCAAGGTATGTTGGTTCTTTATCTTCTCTTAGGGGTGTTCCATTTATCTGGATGATCCCTGCCTTTTGTTTTGGAGAGAGGGTAAATAGGGTGGTGCTGCACTTGTCAGTGTTTATGCTGACACACCATCTATTTGCCCATGCAGCAAATGTATCTACAGCTCTTTGTAGCAATCTGGTGGCCACTGATGCATATTCATTTGTGCTCCATAGAACCAGGTCATCGGCGTACATTGCCGCTTTAATTCCATGCGGTAGGTGAGCAACAAGATCATTGATGAAGATTAGAAAAAGTGTGGGGGACAAGACTCCGCCCTGGGGGACACCGTGACGCAGTAGTACTTTCTTGCTCTTGAGTCCGTCTATCTGTACTCGGGCTCTTCTGTTGTGCAAGTATGCTTTCACCCATTTGTACATTCTTCCATTGACTTTGCAGTTTCTCAGTTTCTTCATCAGACCTTCTTTCCAGACTTTGTCAAAGGCTTTCTTCAGATCTATCCATGCCGCAAGCACCAGCTTCTTCTCTTGGAATGCATCCTCAATTTCTTGAGAGAGGTAGGTTGTCTGATCTTCCGTAGAGTAGCACTGCCTAAAGCCAGCCTGCTGTGACACAAGGATGTTTTTACTTTCAATGTACCACTGCAGTCTGTGATTGATGATGCGCTCCAGTGTTTTGCAGAGACAGCTGGTGAGGCTAATTGGTCTGTAGCTAGAGGCAATGGAACCATCTTTCCCTGATTTTAGGAGGGGTATCATGATTGCTTCTCTCCAGGCTTGTGGAACACTGCCTAAGGTCCAGCTGTTATTGAAGATCTGCAACAGCTTTGTTTTGGCCTCTGTTCCTAGGTTCCTGATCATTTCATTGGAGATACCATCAGCTCCTGGTGACTTTCTCATTTTCAGTTTTGATATGGCTAGCTCCAGTTCGCTGATTGTGATGGGTGCCTCCAGAACCTCATGTACTATTTCCTTCTGTTCTGTATGTTGTCGTTTCTCTCGAATCTCTTGTTGTTTCTCTGGACTAATTTTGATATTGCTATCTTGTGCGAACGAGTCCGCAAAATGGTCAGCTGCTTGCTTTCTTGTTAAGATTTTTCCATCTTTATGTAGTGCAATTTTTGAGTTTCTCCCTGTGCCCTCGTCATTAAGCTGTTTTATTAGCTTCCACAATTTCCTTGTGTCTCTTTCAAAGTTCAGAGACTCCGTTTTCTCCTGCCAGCTTTTCCGTCTAGCCTGCAGCTTGGCTCTTTGAAATTTGGCTTTTGCATGCTGGAATTTATTGTGGTGCTCTTGGCTGGGTGTGGCCTCTGCTTGCTTTCTACACACTTCAACATCATTATGCAACTGTTCCAGTTCACTACTCCAGTAGGGTTTATATTGTTTACGGGCTCCTCTTGGTACTGTTTCTCGCGCTGCCTGTAGTATGCATTAGAGAGAATCTAATGCATATTGCATTCTGTTATGCTTCCCTAAGAGAAATAACTCGCAATAGAGCACCAGAAACGTTTCTTTGTCTCTACCGACAAAGTATTTTTAACATATTGATAAACCGCTCATAAGTTTTGTTTAACTTGTAGCAAAGCATACACGGGCGTCTGATGTTTGCGACAGATTTAACCTATTGAATAATAAACTGTGCGCAGTCATTGCGCAAACACTTAGCGAATCTTACTGTATCTAAAGGTAAAGTCAGATTTTCACATTCAAGAAGCATACTTACCTGGCACGGGAGCTACCATGATCAATAAGGTGGTGCTCCCAGGTTGAGGCCCTTCCATTGCACTTCGGTTGGGTTGACGTCTGCGATCACCCCAAATGTGGGTGACTTGAGTGCGTAATTTTTTCGTAAGGGGGACTGCGTTCGCGCTATCCCCTCAACATGAAAGGAAAGAGCGATGAACTGTAGGTTTTGGTTATGTCATACACGCAGATTTTATTTCACACGTGTCCAGTCCGCAAGGAGACTTGAAGTCAAGGTCTATGTTTCCACTTCATCATGTAGCGGGCTTGAATACACGTGACATTCAACATGCCTCAATTTCTGTTTTATTGATATTTATTTAAACACAAGTATTAATTACTTGCTATCTGATGTACACTTTCAGCAGTTCCATGGCTGCAGCATACCGTGTCCAGACTGCGAGAAGAGCAAATTAAAAGAGAACAAACAAGAACACTACGCATGAAGCCAAAGACGATTGATAAATCAACACAGAACTGGTGTCGTTAGCCACTACACGCTGCGGGATTTGCTGAGGAGGGGATCCGAGCACTTATGGACTGAGTGGTTCGATGTGCAATGAGGATGATCTGTCGACTAATTAATTAACTAACTAACTAACTAACTTCAGCTGTTTAATTAGTTTGTGTGATTTTCGTGCCGCACATGTGCCATTTTTTGTCATCATTTTGACTCGGTGGGAGCAATCTGGTACATGTTCCAAATTTACATACATTTCAATCGTTGAGCTTTCTTACTTATCATAGGAAATCAATTCATTTACATGTTTATTTATAAACCTTATCGTTCGTTTTAATATTTACCAAATCCGCAAACTGTCTGTCAAACGAAGATAACTTGTACAGCCAAGCTCTCGCACAAACTATTTAAAGGCCATTACAGCACATAGAGAATTTACTTACCAAGGGGAAATAACAACACTCTCTTCTAAATGTTTTCATCATATGCCAATTTTGCGTAACATAGACCTACTGATATTAAATTATACAGAAGATTAAAATCCCGAAGATGAGCTCATTTCTGAAACATGCAAAATGCCTTCCATTGTTAGGAAATTAACTTTAAGAATACAGAATACGATTTATCATTTCATAATATTTTGAGGAGGAAACACTGACAAGATCCGAAATGAAGTTATAAAACCGACGTCCTTTTTGTGTCCTTTCACTCCCACTCGCTCGCGCGAGAGAGAGATAGATGGGGAGGGGAGGGGAGGGGAGAGGTGTTATCCATAAAATAAATGGGCATAATATTTATTTAACTGCTAAGAAGGGACATGACTCTACGGAGTTTGTTTCGGATGATTTGTTTGAAAATTTTGCTGTTGAATAACTCATACTGGAATTTGACATTTGAATGCAATCATGATGGTTCTAATATGAAGATTATACGTGGGTGACATATTTTGTTTCTTTATTACGTATATTTTAGATTAGGTATAATGCAATGTAACAACAGCATAAAAAACCTGCACGATCTAGAGGGATATTTGCCATCTGATCGAATATTTTGTTACTCTGGTTTCTCTTCACAACGTATAAATTTAAATCTTCAATAAATTGTACAAGAGCCACCCCCATCAAATTTCACACTACATAACATACATGTTCAAACACACACTCTCACAGTATATTTCTATACTCCGCATGTGTACCACTAAGCCCAATCATTGGGGAACAAAGCGCCAAATAACTGAATAAATGTCCCTTCTTTGTTACTGAGTCCTGGAGCCCAACCTAGACAGAACAATGGGACGGTGGCCTTTGTGAGTCAGTGGTCTTGTCGACCGAAGGTTGACCTCGGTCTGAACAGCTCTCTCTCTCTCTCTCTCTCTCTCTCTCTCTCTCTCTCTCTCTCTCTCTCTCGCTCTCTCTCTCTCTCTTTCTCCCCCCCCCCACCCCAAACATGAATGACTATACGCTGTATTCGCAATGTAAAAGCCTGTTTTTGTACATAATAAATGGGATATTTATGTATACGCTGAATTCGCAATGGACAACTTAACAAATTCCAATCTGTTTACGCGCGCTCTCTCTTTATCCCCCCCCCTCCTCTCCCCCTCCCCAGCTCCCTCTCTCTCCCTCCCTCCGTGTTGACCGCGTTCCTGGTCTCAACCCACCCCACCACAAGCAAATCCTGGGCACTTGCGATTAAGTCGAGGGCTGTCATTCAGCAATAATATTGAATCCACTTACATGAAGTAAGCTTGCATGAGACTGCCTGCAGTGTAAAACGTGGGGCGGCTTTTGCCGTTTCGACCTTGACACCAACATTTCCTTTAATGTATATATCTTCGGTGTGGAAGAGAACGCGTGATGTGTGTTGAAGGTTTATAAGCGTGTGAGAAAGATGGGTTTAGAATGAACGAGCGGAAGGAATCATCACCACACCATAGTCGTTGTTGTCTCCGTCATTATCATCACCATTATCATCACCATTATCATCATCATTATCATCACCATTATCATCACTATTACCATCAATCACGTTAGAATGGGATGACTGAAAGCGTACGTCATTATCATAACTGTATATGTATGTTTTTGTTTCATTAACGCATGTGACTTAACACTAACAAACGGCAACGCTCTGTAATATACACAAACAAAGAAACACGCATTGCACCTTGTAAATATACATTGCTTTGTATAAAATAAACGTATTTAAAAAAAAAAAATAAATAAATAAATAAATTGTTAAAAATAAACACATTCTATAAACATAAAGTTTCGCAAGTATACACCTGGTATAAATGGAACTATCTAGATACTAAAAGCCAAATTGATTTTATATTAACAAGAAATAACAGAAAGAGAAATATATTAGATGCAAGAGCAGTGCCCAATTTCAGTTTAAACACAGATCATAAAGCAGTCGTTGCCACAATAAGAACAATCAGAAGAAGAAAACAAAGAGCAGGAAAATACATGCCATGCGAATCAGTAAACTTAAAAAACCTTAAAGACGAGGCAGTAAGGGAAAATTATGAGAAAGAACTAACTGAACTCTTTGTAAAATTACCTACGGAAAGAAAAACAGTGGAAGAAGAATGGGAGATGTTCAAATCAAGCATTTTAAATACTGCAAAAATAACATGCGGAACCACGAAAAAACGCAAAACATGGATAAAGAAAATAACAAGTTGGTGGAACGCAGAAGTAAAGAAAGCGGTAAAAGAATAAAAAAAGAAAAATATAAAAAGTGGTTGAAGAGCAAACAGGAATGTGATTATAGAGAATACAGAATAGCGAGAAGACATGTGAGTAGAATAGTAAAGAGGGAAAAACAAAAGGACTGGGAAGAGTATGGAGAAACCCTAAATAAAAACTACAAGGAGGCAACCAGAAACTTCTACACAAAGATAAGTGCAATGCGAACCAGAGGAGAACCCTTTGACCCAACTGAAATAATTAACAGCGAAAATGGAGAACCAATAAGTGAACAAAAACAGATCCTAATAAGATGGAAGCAGTCCTTCGAACAACTTCTCAACATCCCATCAGATGTCACAGGAATTCAAGAGACCTACACAGATGTCACCGAAGAACTAGAACCAGACATACTAAAAGAAGAAATTATAGAAGCCATTAGATTAGCCCCATTGAACAAATCACCAGGACAGGATGAAATACCAAATGAACTAATTAAAGCAGCAAGAGAAGTTGGAACAGCTTGGCTACATAGACTATTCAACCATGTTTGGGTAGAACAACAGACACCACGAGACTGGGGAAACGCCATAATTATCCCAATTTGGAAAAACAAAGGCAGCAAAAGAGATTGCACACAATACAGAGGCATTTCACTGTTGAGTCATACTGGGAAAATATTTTGCAAAATTCTTGAAAAAAGATTACGAACTACTTTAGAACCCCAGCTAAGCGAAACGCAGCTTGGATTTAGGAAAAACAAAGGATGCACAGACGCCATTTTTGCTCTTAGACAACTTATAGAAAAATCAATCGAATTCAATGAAACACTCTACTTAGCCTTTGTCTACCAAGAAAAGGCATTTGATAGGGTAGATAGAAACAAGCTGTGGGAAATCCTTAAACAATATGGAGTGAGTACACATCTAACAAACCTATGTAGAAGTTTATACAACAACAGTGAATGCATAGTGAGAGCAACTGGAGGACACTCAGAACCCTTCACCATAAGATCTGCAGTACGACAAGGTTGTGTCCTGTCCCCTCTCTTGTTCATAACATATATAGACAACATATGTAAAGAAACCAGCCAAGCAGAGACAGCAAGAATACCGCATGACGAGAACACAGAAGAAGAACCATCTGCAAATCTAACCATTAGAGAACTCCTGTTTGCGGACGACCAAGCACTAATAGCAAAATCAGAAGCTGAATTACAAGACCACATGAATAGTCTAAACGAAATGTGTAGGGAACATAACATGAAAATTAGCACAAGCAAAACAGAGGTAATGACTATAACTAAAGAAGAACAAACAGCAACAATTCACCTAAACGAACATCCCTTGAAACAAGTAAAGAGCTTCAAGTAATTAGGAAGTATAATATCATCAAATGGCAGATAAGAAGACGAGATCGAAAATAGGTGCAATAAGGCAAATCAACTCATTGGACAAATGGCACCAATACTAAAGAACAAACATGTATCAATAACTACTAAAAAAGCACTTTACAACACAATCTTCCTACCAACTCTGTGCTACCAATGCCAAACCTGGACAATGACAGAAAAAGAGAAAAGAAAAATCACAACAACAGAAATGAGGTTCCTGAGAAGAATACTCAACGTATCAAGAAGAGATAAGATCAGAAATGAAGAAATCAGGACTAAAGTGGGGGTTAAAGCTGCTCTAGATTTTATTAGAAAGCAGCAAGTCAAATGGTTTGGCCATGCAAGTAGGCTACCAGTCAACAGCATGCCACAACAAGCGATGATGTACAGACCAGATGGAAACAGAGGAAGAGGCCGACCACGTAAACGTTGGACGGAGGGAATAACAGAATCCATGGGAATGTCGATATACGAAGCCCATAACCGGGCACTCTCACGAAGTTTATACTTCACCTCGACACCGCAAGGTACAAGAGGAACATGATGAGATGAGATGAGATGAATAAATTGTTTCGTAGAATTCCTAAGGACTGTTTCATTTAAATATCAATAAATTGTTTCAGGCGTTCCCCTTTCTGACATTTTAGTCGGATTAATAAAGAGAGAAAAAAAATCATTCTGAGGAGTCTGTCGTGTCTTTTACAATTGTTTAGTATGTGTTCTACATCGTAAAACTTGAGTGTTTAATCAGCTCCTGTTTGTTGATCACATTGTTATTATGTCGAGAAGTGCGTGGGCAGCATTGGTTGCTTCAACAACTTTTACGTGTGGAATTATTTACTACGTCCATTTCAGTCAATAAAGTAACAAATTGAGGCTTCAAGAAGGCATTCTCCTCGACTTGGAACGGCAGCAGAAGAAAGCACAGAATCTTCCTGAACTTGAACGACAGGCAGAACTGACCAAAATGTTGAGACAGCATGAGAGAATTAATGAAGAGAAAGTGACACTGATGACAGAGAGTAATAATTTAAGCTGACCACTGTCACAATTTTTTGGGCATGTTATGAGAAGAAATGATTTGGAGAACTTGGTGACAACTGGTAAGATCGAGGGGAACAGACCAAGGGGAAGACCTAGAAACAAGTATCTGGATGGCTTGGCCTTGTGGCATGGTCGAGACAGAAACACGGAACTGATCCACGACTCTGTTGATCGAGTGAGATGGCAGAACATGACCGCCCACGCTTACCGGCATGGCACATGATGGATGGATGGATGGACCACTGTCATGTGATTTATGTTTCACTATATTTATTCACATTGATGTTGATCAATATGTATATCAAAAGATTAGCTGTCACATCCCTCCAACTTACTTTAGTAAAAACAAATGTTAAAAGGAAAAAAAAAAATCATTCTGAGCACTCTGGTTTCTCTTCACAGCCTTCTTTTGTGGGTTCTATTGGAGCATACTCCCTTTATTCTCTATTGGGGCATACTCTCTTTATTCTCTATTGGGGCATAGACTTTCAACCAGCTCATGCCAAGAACGTAAATTACAAGTTTATAGAAACCTGTCAGTTCCGGCGTCAACACCACGTGTAGATTTGGATTAAAGATTTTCTCTTTCACGGATTATTTAAACATATCAGTGATATTAATTTTGTGGAAGTGAAGTCGATAGTTTTTCACCACGTGTAGATCTGGATTAAAGATTTCCTCTGTCACGGATTATTCAAACATATCAGTATCAGTGATTTCAATTTTGCGGAAGTGTTTTCGATTGTTTTCACCACGTGTAAATCTGTATTAAAGATTTCCTCTGTCACGGATTATACAAGATGGAAAACCAAATTGTAAAACGTGTCAAAGTCAACACGAGAGAAGGTTTCGAGGGAGGAGCGTTCCACCAAGCAACACTTGTGTTTTCTATATCAGGACCTCATGTAATCCGGTTCAACTACTCGCTGATGGCGAGCGTCTTGAGGGGGCCTTGCGGGATCGGTAGGGAAGGGATAAAATCCATCTACCGTTTTGAGGACACTAAAAGATGGTACGCTACGCTGACACCGGAAGCAAAGGCGACTCATTGTGAACGGCTTAACGGGATGAAGCATGAATTGCAGGATCCTAAAGTAACTATTGTAATCGAAAACATAGAGAAGGAAAAGACCAAGGCTATGATCCACTGGATGCCTACAACCGTAAAGATTGAGACAGTGAAACAAATAGCCGCGGATATTTCGGGAGATATAAATGCGGAAGTGCATAAACTTAAAAACAGCACGGACAAGTGGTTACTTCTGTGCAACCTGAAAAAACCTCTGCCACATTACGTGGACATGGAGTTGGACGGGGTAGAAGACAAGCTACACCGTATCTTCATCACAGTTCCGGGGCGCCTTAAGTCTGTGGGGAGGACTCCCACTGGAGTAATAACTGTATGGCAGTGAATCTTGGAATGTAAATGAACAAATTAAGAAGAAATTAGAAGCAACAGAGATGTGGCTCCTGAGATGAATGTTGAATTCCCTGGACTGCCAGAGTAACTAACGACGACTGCCTGAAACAGGCTAATGAAACTAGAACACTATATACAACAATAAGACAGAGACAAACATCTTTCTTCGGTCACGTGATGAGAAGAGAGGCATTGGAGAACATCATAACAACTGGAAAGATCGAGGGGAAGAGAGGGAGAGGCAGACCAAGAGAAATGATGCTGGATAGATTGAGACGGTGGCATGGAGGAATATCAGCAGCAGAGTTGATCCAGAAAACCAAAGACCGAGATCTGTGGAGAGCCATGAACGCCTACGCCAGCCGGCACGGCACTTGATGATGATGCCATTGAAAATTAGTATAGACAACAGTGGAAGTTAAACTCTATGGACCGCTGAGTGAACTAAAAAAGACTGTTAGATTCATACAGGAGACAACATTGCAGTTATAGATGTATTTCAAGAGAACAAAAGAAGAAGAAGTATAGAAGAAAAAAAATAATCTTATTCTGAATATTAAAAAAAATAATTCCCAAGCCGCGGTGAGAGCGTGGAATCCTAGCCACTAGACCACTTGGGAAGACATATCATCTCGGTGTAAGATGTCGGACTCACAACAACAAGGGCGTCCATTTTGTTATGAACTATCAAGGCAAACCATCGCATCAGCTTAACCTGTATACATTTCTAAGTTGGGAAGTCGAGCCGCGGTGAGATGATAGAATGGGAAAGCCACGTAACAGATGGAATGATGGTATCAGTGCTTGTGGTCGTTGGCTTCAGCTCCAACGCGAAGTCTTGTCGGATGAAGACATCCTGTTGTCCAACATCAGTGTGATGTCATACAGGACCTGAGGTTTGCGTGAGTATCCGTTGTCCCATGTCTGGCTTATTGGTGTGCAGACTGGTATTTCCTCGCCGTACAGGCAGACACTCTCCGACTTCGGAGGAGATGGTATCAGTATCGAGAACAGCCTTAGAGAAATGAATATCAGCTTAGAAAGAGCACATAAAGGATTGTTACATTCCCCCCCCCCCCCCAGAACCTTCACTGAAGTAAATGTAGGAAGAAAAGAAGAAGGAGGCGAGGAAGAACAAGAAGAAGAAGATATATTTATAGACAACTAGCTGACCCGGCCCGGCTTCGTCCAGGTCCTGGCAGGAATCTATCTATCTGTCTGTCTGTCTGCTTGTCTGTCTGTCTGACCCGGCCCGGCTTCGCCCAGCCTCTGGTGGGGGGTATCTCATTTAATTCATATAAGTAGTCATATAAACCGGCTTCGTGGCCGAGGGGTTAGCAGCTTTCTCCGCTAACCCCGAATACTCTCGTCACGTGACGCGACGAGAATTAGCAGTGGTTCGAATCGCAAAAGTGACTTATGAGAGTATGGAGCCGGTCGCTCAGAAAGTCGTGGCGTGCTGATGAGCGTAATCTAGCCTAGGAATCAACATACAGCTGAAAGATGCTGGTGTTGACCGCAATATCCTGAAACAGGATGGAAACGCGGGGGGGGGGGGGGGGGAAAGTAGTCATATAACTCCCGTTTCCGACTATCTGTCTGTCTGACCCGGCTTCGCCAAGCCTCTGGTGGGGAGCATCTAATTTAATTCATATAAGTAGTCATATAAGCTCCCGTTCTCGACTATCTGTCTGTCTGCCTATCTATCTGACCCGGCGCGGCTTCGCCCAGCTTCTGGCGGGGAGCGTCTCATTAAATTCATGTAACAAAAAAAATTAACTTAAGAATGTCCTTCCACACACCATCCATTATTTTTAATGAAAACTGTTTTTAATCACCTACATGACTGTAGATAACTTCTTGAGTCGAAAAGATGAGTTAGAAAATTTTCACTATTTAAATAGATGCATTGTATTTATGAAAACGTTGAAAACACCTTAAAGATTATATCACTATTTATTATAACTCATATGCCTGTAAATAACTGTAGACAAATAGTTTATAAATCTTTAAAAACAATGCAACAATCTATATATAAAATAATAGCAACGTTATTAAAAGTTATGACCCTTGAAATAACTTTTCTTTAGTTAAGTCCCCTTGCTATATGGAAATGATAATGTAAATTTAATTATTACATTTTAGTAAGTAAATAGCTGATTCTACAATTAAAAAACCATGACAGTTGGTTGACGGGAATGAAAAGAAGACGTGTAGAAAATTTCATCTCAAAGGGATGGACCGTTATCGAACGCATCCAACACATCCCCACCCACCCACATATATACATAGACTAGCTGACCCGGCCCGTCTTCGCCCAGCTCCTGAAGGGGATCTATCTATCTATCTATCTATCTATCTATCTATCTATCTATCTGTCTATCTATCTATCTATCTATCTATCTGCCTGCCTGCCTGTCTGTCTGTCTGTCTATCTGTCTGTCTGTCTGTGTAGTAGAAGACTAGATAGTACTGAAAGTAAACTTACCAAGATATCACGAAAAGCCAATAAATGGTGGGAGTGGGTTGACTGCAGAGTACTGCAAAGGATATGCAACTAACTTTCTCTCACAAAAAATTACATTTTTTTTTTTTTTTTTAAACGAACGAAAATCTTTATTTTCAAAAGGTTAAGAATTGGGCAAGCAGGCCCGTCCTACATTCTGCCCTTCTTCTCTATTTCCTCTCATACATTCTTTCATTCAACATCTCTTATGAAGCAATTCTTTGACAACAAAACGCATGAAAAATAACTAGTTGAGGCAATACCGAACTTTTTTTTAAACGTTTATTTCATACAAAGCAATGTATATTTAAAAGATGTAATGTGTGTATCTTTTGTTTGTGTATATTACAGAGCATTGCCGTTTGTTAGTGTTAATTGTCACATGTGTAAATAAAACAAATACATACATATATACAGTTATGATAATATAACATTTATGGCATTGCGCCTGTAAACATGCATGCCTTTTCTTTGTTTCGTTTGAGTATTTAGGATGGTTTGTAGGAGATTTCTTGTTGGCATGATTGTGTTGCATTCGTAATAGACGTGCTCTTCTGATTCTTGGACGTTCCGTCTACAAAGCTGACACTGTGGTATTTGAATAACGAAGACACAAACAATAGATTGCACGATTTATTGCCTGGCATATTTCGCTGCATCTCGTCAGGTACATACTGCAGAAATCACACAATTTACGTGAATTAATTAGATAAATCCTTCAAACTGAAATATACACATGTTCGCACAGTAATGTCGATTGTCTACCACGGTAATTTTAAACTGACTAGCATGTCTTTCTGCTTACACAAGGAAGGTTTACGAAGATTGATTAGTATAGCTTCAGCAAACTTTAACAATCGACTACTTTTGTGTTGAACAACACACGGAAGGCACTGTCTCTTTCAACCACGTGAGTAGTCTCGAGCACATGTCTCCCGACCGATGAAGCCAGATTTTTCCGGTGTGTCGGCCTGCCTAGGCTACCAACTTCTGTGTGTAGTATTTTGTCCAACCAATTCGGAATATGTTCCGAAACCCTGCAATGTAACTGTAGCTCAGTTCTGCCTATGTAGATGGCCTCGCATCTGCATGTAAATTGGTAAATACAATTTGATTTGGCGTACAAAGCTACAGGTTCTTTTACTGCTGGGACTGGGATCGGTGTGTTTCGGTACCTGATGACTAGAGCTGCAGCACAGAATGTTCGCTCGACTGCTGTGGTGAGCCGGTCCCGCAGACGTTGCATTACGTCATCTCCTCGAAAGGTTAGCTGGATGAATACTTTGAGTTTAGGGACTGTAGTTACTTCTTATTTCGGTTTGGGCTGTTGGCAGTGGCGCTTTATAAATCCTGTGAAGTACCCATTCAGGTTTAAGGCATTCTTCAGAGTTTTAAATTCCTCTGTCAGTGTGTCCTGGGTGCATATCTTCCTAGCACTGTCAAACAGGGTCCGTACTAAGCCCCGTTTGTACTGGACAGGTGCGAAGCTCTGAAAATTTAAGTATTGGCCAGTCCATGTTTCTTTGCGGTACACCGATCTTTGAATTGTGCCGTCTGCTCTACGTCTCATTAGAATATCTAGAAATGGCAACGCTTCGTTGTGTTCGTGTTCCATAGATAAAGAGTTTTTATGTGTCTCGTTCATTGTGGCCTGGAACGACGTTGCTTGTAGCTCGTCTGTGGTGATAATTAGTCTATCGTCCACGTAACGACGGTAAAAGGCCAAGTTATTGATTTCTGAGGATCTCTTTTCTTCTAAGTGTGCCATGAAGATGTCCGCTAGAATAGGTCCAAGTGGGCTCCCCATGGCCACTCCGTCAATTTGGCGGTATGACTTGTTTAGAAAGTTGAATTGTATGTTGGCAGTACATAATTTTAATAGCCTCTCTAGAATAGCTTATGGGATGCCTAGTTTTAGTTGTTTGTCTCTAATGCGTTCGCTTATTATATTCACGGTCTCATCTAACGGAACGTTGGTGAATAAAGAGGCAATATCCATGGATGCCATGTGTTTGTTGTTTATGTCCATAGTATCCAATAATTCCACCCGTTCGAATGTATCCCTGAGTGTTCTTGGATCGAAGGACTGTCGTACTGGCTTTAAAATTTCAGCTAGCCATCTCGCCATTCGGTGTTGTGCCGAGTTAACCATGGAAAGGATCGGTCTTAGTGGGATGCCGGGCTTGTGAAGCTTGGGTGAACTGTGGTATTTGTTTAGTTATTTTTGCTGTTCTCTCTGTTGTTGGGGTCATGCTGTAAACAAGCCTATATGTAATTTCCTTTGCTTTTGGGGTAATCTGCTTGTTGTGAATATTAGAGAAAGTTTCGGTATAATCTTTTATGAAATATCTATGTTCTCTTTTAATTCTGAGGTGTACTGGAGTTGCTTGTAGTTTAACTAAATGCGTGTAGATTGTATGTGTTTTCTTGTGTAGTAATTTTTCGTGTCCTTTAATGGCTGAAATACATGTTGTGTAAAATGTTGGGAGAGTGCCAAAGTAATGTGAGGATGTATTCCTAATAGGTTTTACATAAGATAGCCTAATTCCAATGTAATAGTGTGCTAAAGGGTGTTTTCTGGGTGTTGTAGGATTTCACCTACGTGTTTGATCCTAATTGCTTGTATTTTGGTTGTTACGTCTTGGAGGGTGATACCTCCATCTTTTTTGTCTTGCATGAGTGTAGTATGTTTGATACTGTAGATGGTGCTGCCAAACACAAAGCGTCTAATCTCTTTGTTTATGTTTGTGACAGTCTGACGTGGGGGATCTAGGACTGTGCACAGATATAGTATTTTTGGAATTATATATGTATTAACAATGGTACTTCTACCAAATATGGTAGTTGTTTTGTATTTGTACCTCTGTAACATATCTGTTATTTTCTTCTCTAGATTTTGCCATGTGTCATTGTGTGTCTGATTTGGTTGACATGGGAAGACTATTCCTTACACTCTTATAAGATTGTTTGATGTTAAGTCAAATGGAAAATTAGCCTTATTTTTCCATTTTCCCAAGCCCATTATAGTAGATTTATGGACGTTTAATTTTCCCCCACTCCCTTTGCCAAAAAACGAGAACGTTTCCAAAATGATCCCTACAGATTTTTCAGTTGTCGGAAAGAAAATGGTATCGTCCGCATAAGCACGCAGCTTTTGTTAACCCTTCCCTGGTATGAACGTACCCCTGACATTGTCATCCTGTCGTATCTTTTCTAGAAGTGGCTCTAGAGCGACAACGTACAGTAATGGGGACAAGGGACATCCCTGTCTCATTGACCTAGTCAACCTGAAAAAAATTGGTTAGGGTATGGTTTAATAGACTTTCCGCCTCATCCGCCTGCCCACTTTACCAGCAGTAGACCTACCAGTCGTTCAGGGCCCAGTGAGCAGACATCTTCTTCTTCTTCTGCGTTCATTCGGTGTTTTTTTTTTTCCGATGTGATTGCGTTGTGCCTGTTTACAGCAGAGCTGCGTTCTTGCGCCGTTAGGCCGACACATCCGACTTCTGCGGGCATTTGTTGACCGGGTTAACCTTCCCGGGGGTTTATTAGGACGTTTGACTCTCACTGTTGTGGTGTTATCCCCCATCCCAGCTGGCCCATATAGAACAGCCAAAGATCCTGGTCAGCCCTCAAGGGAAGGCAGGGGCAGACCATGGGCACTCCCCGCCATCCAAAGATGCTTCCATACTTGCAGAGCCGATACATAGCGCTCTGGTACTGGGCTCACCAAAGGAATCGTCACGTCCTGCACATGGCTGCTTAGCCTCACTTCCGTATATTGGGCCTTCCGTTTACCATAGGCTGTTCTTCCGGAAACCAGAAGTATGCAGTCTGCAGATGACATCCACACAGTGAGCTTTCGATTCGGACTTTCCATGTAATGGATTTGCTATCCAAGCAATATTCCATTTCGTGCAACTAGGACACTTTTCCACCTTTTATGAAGCCCACACAGTGGGCTTTTGATTATGACTTTCCACATAATAGATTTGCTATCCAAGCAATATTCCATTTCGTGCCACTAGGACACTTTTCCACCTTTTATGAAGCCTACACAGTGGGCTTTTGATTATGACTTTCCACATAATGGATTTGCTATCCAAGCAATATTCCATTTCAGGCCTCTGGGTCTTCATGCACCTTTAACCTGTATGTAGTTAAAGTAAGCTGCGGTCAACTTGAGCTTGTTGATATCTCCATAGAGCTTGTCCTCAAATGAAGCAGGTGTGGGCCAAAATATCTTTCTCTGTTCTGCATACGTTGGGCAATCCTGCAGCAAATGTTTTGCTGTCATTTTTCCAGTTCTACAATTGCATTCGTCGGTATCTCCTATCTTTAGTTTATTGAACAAGTGGTATTTCAGCCTGTTATGTCCTGTGCGGAGTCTGAAGATTGCTACTTGTTCTCTTCGGTCGAGTTTGTAATATGCATCATCCTTCTGATGGCCTGGATGCTCTGATTCCCATTTGGTTCTATAAGTGCTTTTTATCAACCTCTTTGCCTCATTATAGGTTATGTCTGTGTCAGGCTGTTGTAGTCGTAAGCCCTTTTTTGCCAGTCAGTCAGCCTCTTCATTTCCATTAATACTGCAATGTGATGGGATCCACTGTATTACAACTTTTTTGGATTTCTGGCATAGACCATGGAGTGCTGCTCTTGAGTCAGCTAGTTCTTTGCTGTTATTGCTCTTCAGTATTGAGACAGCTGACTTTGCATCTGTGAAGATAGCTATTTGCTTCTCTTTATTTTCCTCCATCAGGAGCATTTCTGCTGCAGTTTTCAGAGCCTCTACCTCCGCTTTGAAGTTACTTGAAAATTTTCCAGTTGCCATTGAATGTGTTTTTTCACTCCATTTTTTAAATTTAGAAGAATTCCTCCTTCTCCATTCTTTATTGAATTTTTGGCTGATCCATCTGTATATGCATGGGTCCAATTGCTGCTTGGGTAATGTTCTTTTATGTAGTTTAGGGTTATTTCTCTTCTTTCGGTTTCATGCTGAGTGTTCTTTTTCTCAATACCAGGAATGTTTGCTATCATCTCAGGCATTTGCTGCTGTCTCCAAGCTGGGAACTTGTGTGCATTGTAAATGGGCTTGACTGTTGATATGTTAAGTATAAGTATAGGATCTGCACTAATGCTTCGTTTTCCAGTTTCTACAAAGTTGCTACGCTTCAGTCTTCCCTTTCCAAAACCATTAAATCTTTTGTACATAGGGTGGTCTGTCAATCTTCTAAATTTTTCTGCTTGTTGCTGGGCTCTGCTATCTCTTCTATCCTGCATTGGTTGTAAACAAGTGATCTTTTCTAGTTCATTAATAGGCGTTGTCAGGACTTCTCACTGGCAAGGAACACCAGGCCTCCTAAATCCTAGTGCTTCCATATTGACGTGGATAGTCCTTAGGTTCATACCAGAATGCGATCGGCGTTGCCAGTAGTGGGTTGTGCTCAATATTTAAATTTCAAATCCCGAAACAACCACATAAACAATTGATTATTGCTCACTGGATTTAGGAGGTCTGGTGTTCCTTGCCAGTGAGAAGTCCTGATCGTTCGGGTCCCATCGATTGACGGACGTCGGTCGCGGCGATTGGGCAATCTTGAGCATAGCCTACGATGGGTAGCGTTGTGATGTTCTGTTGTGATAATTTGGTGTGTCCAGTGTGTGCCGCGTGGTTACACACCCGCTTCACACGCGCGATCCGGGACTGTTTCCGGATCCGGTCAGGGATATGCACTACTGACGAGCTCAAATGAGGGCGAAACTCGAGGATAGTGCTTCCATATTGACGTGGATAGGCCTTAGGTTCATACCAGAATGCGATCGACGTTGCCAGTAGTGGGTTGTGCTCAATATTTAAATTTCAAATCCCGAAACAACCACATAAGCAGTTAAATAAATATTATGCCCATTTATATTACGGATAACAACTTTCCCCTCCCCTTTCCTCCCCATCTATCTATCTCTCGCGCGCGCGCGCGTAGGAGTGAAAGGACACAAAAAGAACGTCGGTTTTATGACTTCATTTCGGATCTTGTCAGTTTTCCTCCTCAAAATATTATGAAATGATAAATCGTATTCTGTATTCTTAAAGTTAATTTCCTAACAATGGACAGCATTTTGCATATTTCAGAAATGAGCTCATCTTCGGGATTTTAATTTTCTGTATAATTTAATATCAGTTGGTCTATGTTATGCAAAATTGGCATATGATGAAAACATTTAGAAGAGAGTGTTGGTATTTCCCTTTGGTAAGGAAATTCTCTATGTGCTGTAATGGCCTTTAAATAGTTTGTGCGAGAGCTTGGCTGTACAAGTTATCTTCGTTTGACAGACAGTTTACGGATTTGGTAAATATTAAAACGAACGATAAGGTTTATAAATCAACATGTAAATGAATCGATTTCCTCTGAAATACCTTTGTATTTGCATATGTGTAATGCAAGTTAGCAGATCGCCAGGTCCACTAAGTATACAGATAAATAACACAACTCTGAAACAAGTTAAAGAATTCAAATATCTTGGAAGTATGATCACGGAAGATGGCAGATTGGACAGAGAAATTGAAATCAGATGTCAAAAAGCTAGTGTGCTTACATATCAACTATCACCCTTACTGAAACATCCAAACATACCCATGCCCGCACAACGACAGATAATAAGCAGCATATTCACACCAACCCTATGCTACCAATCTCAAACCTGGACTTCTCCCCCGATGTGTCTAAACCTTGCCGTGGTGGGGGAGCTTGCGTGTCACATTGACCCCATCTGCTTGCCGATGGATGAAAACTACATATCGGACAGGTTATGGGATAGGGGCCAGACTAAGAGAGACACAACCTGCTGCTCTGCAGGTAGACTGAGGATAGCAGTCAAAAGATTAAATCAGGTAGACGAAGGCAGAAGACTTTGGTCCGGACAATACTCTAAGGCTCTCTGTCGAGGGCTGTGGCTGAAAGCCTCTAAGCCACAAACCCTCGGATCTGAGAGCCGTTTCTCGTTCACTGCTGCACGAAGGTAAGGTGCTGAGCCGGCAGCACATGTAGCCTACCTCGTGAGCGAGCACAAAAAGTCAGAAAAGTGCTTCAGTCGAATGAAATGGTTACGAAAACTGTCTGTATCTAACTCATAGAGAGTGTAGACAAAAGTGGAAAAACGTCTCAATAACACGAAATGGAACGCACGGCGAGAGAACCTATTGAGTGGTCCGAAGTCAAAAGCAAAAGCTTACCGAGTGGATGTCGCCCGCGGTCTGACCGTTCCTGGTGTTTGCTTGAGCGACCAGTGGCAAGCGAAATGCCCAACACATGGAAGTAAGGAACTAAAGCAGCCACGAGCATGACGTGGCAACTCCTCGGGTGAGCCCAGTCTCAGAGCAAATATGTGCCGGCTCTGCAATTATGGAAGCCTCCTTGGATAGCGAGGGAATGCCCTTGGTCTGCCCCTCGTCCGAATGTCTCTCGTGCTAGGAACACCAGGGCGCTATGTGTCGGCCCTGCAACTATGGAAGCAACCTTGGATGGCGGAAAATGCTATGGACTGTCCCTGCCTTCCTTTGAGGGATGACCGTTGTCTTCGACCGTTCCAACTTGGCAAACTGGGTTGTAGATGGCACCACAAAGTCTCCCAGGAATGCTACCTGGTCAAAAAAGCACGCTATAGTCGGATGTATCGGCCTAAGGGTTTCGGCCCAAGGGCGCATAACAGACACACCGCAATCATATCTGAAAAAACACTCCGGATGAACGCAAAGAAGAAGAAGAGAAACCTGGACTTTATCCAAATTACACCTTCGCAAAATTAACACCTGCGAAATGAGATGCCTGAGGTGAGCTACCAACTTAATAATCCGAGACCGAGTAAGAAATGCTGTTATCAGGCAGACTGTAGGGTCAACACCTTGTGCCACATTTATTGAAAGACAGAAGATCAAGTGGTTTGGGCATGTCGTTAGAATGCAACATCAGCAACTACCATTACTGGCCGTACATCAAAGATCATCTGCGACGAGACCACGAGGACGTCCAAGAATAAAATGGATTGACGACATCAGAGACATTGTACAACCACACTGAATGACACTATCTAGTGCCCTCCACCGGGCGCTGGAACGCAAATTATTCCTCCCCACGGCGCTTGACGGCAGAAGTGGATGATGATGATGATGATGATGATGATGATGATGATGATGATGATGATGATGATGATGATGATAGTATGTTACATTTTAAACCATTCGTAACATTTATTCCAATATACCCTACGGTGTAGGGTCGGAAAAATAGTCTTCAGACTCATTATATTGCTCCTCTCCACGGAAATCTTTAGTAACATTTTTTAACGTTTATTTCATACAAAGCAATGTATATTTACAAGGTGTAATGTGTGTTTCTTTTGTTTGTGTATATTACAGAGCGTTGCAGTTTGTTAGTGTTATGTGTCACATGTGTGAATAAAACAAATACATACATATATACAGTTATGATAATATAACATGTATGGCATTGTGCATGTAAACACACATGCCTTGTATATGATTCATTTCCACTTACACAAGCGGAATGTATGTAACACCTGTCCATCTCTCTCTCTCTCTCTCTCTCTCTCTCTCTCTCTCTCTCTCTCTCTCTCTCTCTCTCTCTCTCTCTCTCTCTCTCTCGGTCACACACACACACACACACACACACACATTTTATCTTGATCTATCTCATGCTTTCTGGAGACAGGAGTACATTGAATGCCGTGAGCTTGGGCAATAAATTTTAAATTATCATTCCCATTAAAATGTGGCTTCTTTGTAATTTCTGGGTCACTTAGCTACCGAGGTGAAGGTTCACATTGTTGGTGTTGTTGGCCTGATGTCAAATTACAGGATGACGCTCTAGTGTCCTGTAAATGTCCACGACCCCTTTTGTTTGGGGGACAAGAATCAGGGATTTATAACTAGCAATTGGTTCAAAACTGTGATAGTGACTGGGTTTCAGAAACAATGGGAAGGATTTAAAATCTGACCACTACAAGCCACTTTAGCTTAGGGTACTTAAAGGGTACTTAAGCCAGCAATTTTGGTCAATATTTAAAAATTGGGTTTTTACTTATGAAATCATACCAGTTAGATAGAGCTTGACGAGACGAATCCAACGGTATCTCAACGAAGACTGTACGTTGATTCTAAGCGGAGTTATGAATTATACGGTGACGTAATTTAATACCAGGAAGTGCAATGAAGAATTAACTGATAAGTCAGGATTTATCGCGGCCCTAAGATTGGAAACTGAGAAATTCTGATTTCTATTACCGTGGCTTGTTTATTTGTAAACGGACAATGTTGTGCCATATATCATTGCGTCCGGGGCGGCGAGGCCTAACTTGACGTATTATTTTTTTTTTTATATAGGATGTGTCGTGACCTAATTAACAATTTAAAATGGCCGCCAACTGTTTATTATTTGCCTTCTATTACCGTGGCTTCTTTATTTGTAAACGGACAACGGTGTACCATATATCATTGCGTCCGGAGCGGCGAGGCCTAACTTGACGCATTATTTATTTTTCGATAGGATGTCATCATCATCAAGTGCCGTGCCGGCTGGCGTAGGCGTTCATGGCTTTCCTCCACAGATCTCGGTCTTTGGTGTTCTGGATCAACTCTGCTGATGATATTCCTCCATGCCACCGTCTCAGTACGTCCAGCATCATTTCTCTTGGTCTGCCTCTGCCTCTCTTCCCCTCGATCTTTCCAGTTGTCACGATGTTCTCCAATGCCTCTCTTCTCATCACATGACCAAAGAAAGATGTTTGTCTCTTTCTTATTGTTGTATATAGTGTTCTAGTTTCATTAGCCTCTTTCAGGCAATCGTTGTTAGTTACTCTGGCAGTCCAAGGAATTCGCAACAATCGTCTTAAAAACCACATCTCTGTTGCTTCTAAGTTCTTCCTAATTTGTTCATTTACATTCCAAGATTCGCTGCCATACAGCAAAACTGGTTCTATATAGCATTTTAGCACTCTCTTTCTTACATTCATTGATAGCGACTTATTGCATAAGATACTCTTCATTTTCTGAAATGCTGTCTTTGCCTGCCCTATTCTGCTCTTAATCTCTTTTGTACATCTTCCATCTGATGTTATAAGTGCCCCTAGGTATTTAAAATTATCCACTTGGTTGAGAATTTCCCCTTCTATTTCTATGTCACATTTTGGCGTCCCCATTTTCTTTGATATCACCATTGTTACTGTTTTCTTGATATTCAAGGACAGTCCTTTCTGTGCACTCTCTGTTACTACACTGTCCAACAATTGTTGTAGGTCTGTTGCATTATCCGCTACCAATACTGTGTCATCTGCATAGCGTATATTGTTTATATTATATCCTCCGATTAGTATTCCTGGCTTCTCTTTGATCTCTCTCATTATTACTTCGCTATACAGGGAGAAGAGATCGGGTGACAAGACACACCCCTGTCGTACTCCTAGTTTATCTGTTCGTAACTACCCTCTTTATTTCCCATTTTAATTGCTGCTACTTGGTTCCAGTATATATTCTTTATTATTCTTAAATCTTTCCCATCAATGTTGATATCTTCCAACATTTTAATCAGCTCATCATGTTTTACTTTATCAAATGCCTTAGTATAATCTATGAAGCATAAATATATGTCTCTTTGTTTCTCTATTGATATATATATTGCATTGTTTGCACCCTTTCCTTCCATAAAACCATACTGTTCTTCACTAATTTCCATTTTTATTTTCTTTCTTGTTCTTCTCATTATAATTCTGAGTAGAAGCTTAGTGACATGGTTTATGAGGTTAATTGTACGAAAATCTTCACAATCAATTGCTCCTGGTCTTTTTGGTATAGCTATAAATACAGATTTCAGCATATCACTGGGTAAATATCCACTACTGTAAATATCATTCAACATTTTGGTTAATATATCTACTCCAAATTCTCCCAACACTTCTAATTCTTCTATTGTGATTTCATCTGGCCCAGCTGTTTTTCCTTTCTTCATATGTTTCATAGCATCAGCGACTTCTTCTTTTAGAATAGGTGGGCCTTCTAAGTTACTTTCTTCTATTAATTCTTCCCTTTCTCCATTATATAATTCTCTTATATACTGATTCCACCTCTTCATTATAGCACCTTCCTCCAATAAAGTCTGTCCTGTTTTTGATTTCAAACACCCTGTATTTATTCTTATTTTTCTTCCTGTGAGCTCGCTGATTTATCTGTACATACTTTTTTGATCTTTAATGGAATTTAATTCAATTTTTCTGCATTGCTCATTTAACCAACTTTCTTTTGCCTTCACACATTTATCTCTTATTTCTTTATTTATCTTAGCATACTCTTGTTTGTCATTTTTATTCTGTTTCCTTTTGTCCATCAACCTTAAGATTTCTTCATTCATCCATTTTTTCTTAGCTTTTTGGCTTCTCTCCGGTAATATTTCTTTGCTAGTTTGATGAATGGAGTCCCTTAACATTTCCCATTGTTCATCTATACTCTGTATTTTAGCTATTGCATTGTACCTATTTTTCACAGTCACTCTGTATTGTTCTTGAATTTCTTTATCTACTTTCAGAACCTCTTTATTAAGTCTCAAGTTTTTAACCATTTTTTCCCCTCTCTTTAATCTTACTTTTATTTGTCCACATAGTGGTACATGATCACTGTTACCGTCAGCACCAGGCATTGTCTTTACATTAATTAATGCATTTCTAAATCTTTTATTAATAAGTATGTAGTCAATTTGGTTGCGTATTTTCATATCAGGGCTTTTCCATGTGTATAGTCGTCTTTTATGGTGTTTAAACCATGTGTTTCCAATTATCATATCATTAATATTTGCCCATTCTATTAGTTTCTCTCCTCTTTCATTTCTTGTACCTAAACCGTAATTCCCCACTATATCCTCTATTTTTCCCTTTCCTACTTTTGCATTAAAATCCCCCAGTATTATTTTTATTTCTTGTGATCCAATTTGGGCTATTGCCATTTCAACTTCATCGTAAAAGTTTTGTATATCTTCATCACTACTGTTTGTTGTTGGTGCATATACTTGTATAATATTTATATTATACGATAGGATGTACCGTGACCTAATTAACAATGTAGCCACTGCAGGGTCTTCTCCGTGATTATTTATTGTATTTTGTGTAGGTATTTGTTTGCTGATGAAACTAGTTAAAACGTCCTGTGTTTTTCGTTATTCTTTTATGTAAGCTTCATTACTCTGTGTAATTTTATATTTTTTTATATTTTCAGATTTGTCGCAGTACAAAAAGAAAAAAAAGAGACAAGTGAAATATTTCATCCAGCTAACCTTCCGAGGAGATGAATAGGTCCAAGTGGGCTGCCCATGGCCACTCGCTCAATTTGGCGATATGACTTGTTTAGACAGTTGAAATGAATGTCGGCGGTACATAATTTTAATAGCTACACATTCCGAATTGGGTGGACAAGATACTACACACAGAAGATGGTAGCCTAGGCAAGCCGACACACCGGAACAGTCCGGCTTCATCGGTCGGGAGACATGTGTATATTTTAGTTTGAAGGATTTATCTAGTTAATTCACGTAAGTATTTGATTTCTGCAGTATCTACCTGACGAGATGCAGTGAAATATGCCAGGCAATAAATCGTGCAATCTATTGTTTGTGTCTTCGTTATTCAGATATATAGAAACTCACCACAGGAAGGTGTGCACCTGAATTGTTTTATCAAATTGACACAGGCTGTGGCAAAGTAGGTGTGATAGGCAGAATCTTGAATGTCACAGGAAATGGTTCAAGAAAGAGTGTCACAAGTGATGGCCATTCTTTGGTTAATTGCTGTTTATGTTTCACAACTAATTTTTTAAATATATGTAAATTATTAGTAAGAGTACTTTCCTGTATTAGCTTGCCTGGTTCGTTGGCATGAATGAGACTCCTCACTTCTCTCAGGTGTATAATATAATTTAGTATTAGGATCCAGAACACCACAGACCGAGATCTGTGGAAAGCCATGAACGCCTACGCCAGCCGGCACTTGATGATGATTATTATTAGTATTTGCCTATACAGAGAATATTTTAAAATGGGGTTTCTACTTATGATTTGGTAACAGGAAAGTAAAGGTCACATTCCTCTTTCGATAGAATGTTGAGAGGAATGAGAGGATCAACTTCATTGCACCAGGTTTGCTCAGTCTCTTTCCACACGGCGGCCTGGCGAAAGCATCGTACAAAGCACAAGAGTCTCAGAGTCTCTGACAAAGATGCACTTGACGTATAAGACTTTTTGTTATGATGTGCTGTGACCTAATTGCTAGTTAAAAATAGCTGCACATTTATTATATTAATTAAATGTCATGTGAAATGTTCGTCGTTAGTGAAAGAACAATTCATGAAAATGTATCATATTGTCTTAATGTACTAACTGCATTGAGACAGCTTTCTTTTCTTGATTAAATATTATAAACATTAATGTAAGTGACTGTCGTATGGCAAATGACAGTGGTGCAACATTCAAGTGATGAGCTAGCGCATCAAAGAAGAAGATACAGAGTGTCACAAATGTTGAACATAGTGACACCAACATTGAACGCAATTTAGACGTCATGGTACGACGTCACATAACGCCGTAACGGCTCAAGCATTAGGGTGTGATCCAGCAAAGACAGCGTTAGGACGTGTTTCACCAGCATTCACGGAATACCGACCGTTATACTGCGGCCAGTCCTCGGTGTCCACATGAAGTCACTCTGGTTTGTGTCCTGCAATTGACTACAGGTATTCCTGGCTCTACTGATGCCACGGTCGCTGGCATTTCTGGTATTCGCACGGGTCTAATTATGACCGGGCCAAGGACATGGGCCGTTGGAGCTCTATTAGGGTGAACTCCGGTTGAAGGTAGGAAAGTGTAGTTGATTAGCATTACCAGGATACTAGGCGGCAAGCTCTGTTCTCAACACTCTCACTGGTCTGGGGAGATGATGTCTGATTGAAGAGCGGAAGTGAATGTTGCGCGAGAATGACTCAAGTCTGAATCAGCACAACCACTCATAGCCGTCATCCAAGATCAGCTGTGGTAAAGTACTCCTTACTCACACTTCTTACAAGTTTACAGACGGGTCTGAAAACTGGCTTTCAAAATTATTTTCAGACATGTCAAATGCTGAAATATATATGCAAGTACACAGATCCATTACTGCTATAAATGACACTTATATTCTGTTTAATCTTAGTAGTTAAATTACCAGTTCTAATTATAAATAAATACAGGTCCGCTATAGTTTATTTTATGGGCGCCGCAATCTTACATGACATGACGGCCATGGTGATGTCACTAATTTTCCCCCCTGAATTTCAGCTAACAGCAGCTGTGTTGAAACTCTTCATATTTATGTAAAATTGGACGAGGCATTCAAAAATACAATAAAAAGTTTAGCCTTCTTTAAGCTACAAGAGTTATAAGACAAATTACCGTAATATTCGTGAATATAGTCAAATAAAATCTTGAGAAAACGGTTTTTTCGGCGCAATCACTTTGCCGCGAAGCAGACGATCCAATACTTAAAATATTAGAATAACTTCCCCTTTCATCGTACCACGCTTCTTTCGTTTTTTTTTTTTATTTTTAGAAGGACATGCTCAGACCGGAAGTGAAATCGTTGGTCGCGACTAAAAGTTCGCGAAAATACAAAAACGAAACAGGAAGTAAACGGGAAACCCCGATGACTCTGACATTGCTAGGCTTATTTAATTTGTGCTCGAACTCCGTAGCTTCACCGACGACACCCAGAAGTCTCCGAAAAAATGCACTCGTGAACCGAAAGACGCGGCCCGAAATCGAACCCACAACATTCTGAGCCCGAGTCAGACGGCTTGACCACTTCACCACGGAGCTTCCCTGTGATCACAGTTGTCATTCTGTTTTTCTCTTGACATTTCATATATCCTGTGTCTTCATCTCCCAAGTGGTCTAGTGGCTAGGATTCCGCGCTTTCACCGCGGCGGCCGGGGTTCGATTCCCCGTTTGGGAATTTACATTTTTTTTATTTCTATAGTTCCACAATTTCTATTTTTGTTTATTTGTGTATGTTTTAACAATCTAAATTAAATTTAAAGCTAATTTTTTTTTTTTTTTTAAAGTTTAAATAAGCGATCGGAGTCGAGATTTTCTGTCTTACGCTGACAAATCGCACAAGTGGCCGATCATGTAAACGATGGACAGAGGAAATAACAGAATCCCTGGGAATCCCTGTATGTGAAGCCAATAAACGGACACTCCCCCACTGTTTATGCTTCACCTCGACGACACCGCAAAATATAAGAGAAACAGGATAATATGAGTGCAAGTAGCATAGGGACTATTTGACTTTTTGTTTACCGACATTGTTGCTGAAGAGTCACAACACAAAGATTTTGCTAAGAATTATCATGCAAAGAGTGAGGAAGAAGATACAACCTGAAATAGGGGAAGAACAATGCGGGTTTGTAGAAGGAAAGGGTACAGTAAATGCTGTGTATATGCTGCGAACAATTATTGAACGTGCTATAGAAGTAAACAAGGATATACATCTTTGCTTTATTGACTATACAAAGGCTTTTGATAGCGTTAGACATGTCAGCATGGTGGATATGCTTGCAGATCTACAAATTGATGGGAAAGACATTAGACTTATAAAAAACATATATTGGAAACAACAAGCTGCAATAAGGATTGATAATGAAGTGGGACAGTATCAGCCAATTAAGAGAGGTGTTAGGCAGGGATGTGTGATGTCTCCAGATCTTTTTTCCCTGTACAGTGAAAATATTTTCAGAAATGTAGAGGATATAAATGGAATCAGCATTGGAGGACGAAACATCAATAACATTAGATATGCAGATGATACAGTATTAATTGCAGACAATGCGCAGGACCTGCAACAATTAGTAGATGCGGTTGTTGTACACAGTGAGCAACTGGGGTTAGAATTAAATTGTAAAAAGACTCAGGTTATGGTCGTCAGTAGGAAGGAAGAAGAGCCACAATGTAATATACAAGTAAATGGAAATATTATTCAACAAGTCAATCGGTACAATCCCCGGGAAGGTTAACCCGGTCAACAAATGCCCGCAGAAGTCGGATGTGTTGGCCTAACGGTGCAAGAACGCAGCTCTGTTGTAAACAGGCACAACGCAATCACGTCCGAAAAAAAACTCCGGATGAACGAAGAAGAAGAAGAAGAATCGGTACAATTATCTTGGAACAGTTATAACATCTGATGGGAGATGCCTTGAAGAGATTAGAACAAGAATCGCCATGGCGAAAGTAGCCTTTAGCAAGATGAAAAACATTCTGACCAATAAAAAGATGTCAATTGAAACGAGAAAAAGAGTGTTGAGGAGATACATAGAGCCTGTTCCTTTGTATGGATGTGAAACTTGGACAATGAACAGTCAAGCTGAAAAGCATCTGGTGGCTGCAGAAATGTGGTTTCTGAGGAAAATGCAAAGAATACCATGGACAGACAGAAAAACCAATGACCAAGTACTACAGGAGACAAATGAACATCGTAAACTGATTAGAGAAATTAGACGTAGACAGTCAAAATTGTTTGGACATGTTATGAGAAGAAATGGATTGGAGAACTTGGTGACAACTGGCAAGATCGAAGGGAACAGACCAAGAGGAAGACCGAGAGGAAAATACCTGGATGGCTTGGCCACATGGCATTGACAAGACAGGAACACTGAGCTGATCCACGACTCTGGTGATCGAGTGAAATGGCGAGTCATGACCGCCCACGCTTTCCGGCATGGCACATGATTGATTGATTGATTGTTGCTACCAGTAACACGGTTACAATTCGTTAATGTACTGTAGTTACTGCAGCTAATGAAAGCACAATCATAACAACAAAGATGAGATTAGTTAATGTACTGTAGTTACTGCAACTAATGAAAGCATAATCATAACAATAGGGATGAGATTCGTTAATGTACTGTAGTTATTACAACTAATGAAAGCACAATAGGAACAACAGAGATGAGATTCGTTAATGTACTGTAGTTACTGCAACTAATGAAAGCACAATTATAACACCAGACATGAGATGCCTTAAAAGAGATTCGGGAATAACCGTGATCGCTGTCCGGGCTTTTAGCTAAGATCGAATTGTAGTATCTGCACTTGACCTTGCCAGGGCCACCAGCAAAGGCGGTCATCGGAATGACACATAGGGACAAGAAACTTCATAGGGTGGCTCTTGCCCCTGGGGAACTTTAAACCTTGATACACACACACGCGCACACGCACGCACGCACGCACGCACGCACGCACACACACACACACACACACACACACACACACACACACACACACACACATATTCCATCTTTGTAGTGGCTTTTTTCCCTTGCTATCAATAATCATCTTACCGTGGCTCGATTGAGAAATGTATACAGGTTACTGTGATGCGATTATTTGCCTTGATAGTTCATATGCAGTCACTTTTCACCTCCCAAGTGGTCTAGTGGCTAGGATTCCGCGCTTTCACCGCGGCGGCCGGGGTTCGATTCCCCGCTTGGGAATTAACGTTTTTTTTTTAATATTTTATTTTTCGATTGACTATTTTGTCACTCCTCTTTGTGTTTTGCATATTCCATACATGACTTTGCAGTCAACATCAGCATTTTTCAGCTGCTGTTGATATGCTAGGCAAGATTGCGCTCAGTAGTTTGCCATTGCTTTCTGAGCGGCCGGTACACATACCTCTTAAGTTACCAACACGGCGAGAACCGCTACCGATTCTCGCGCAGGTCACGTTACTTTACTCGCTATAATATACGGGATTAAGACGGGAAAGCCGTTAATTCTTAGGCCAGGGAGACCTTCTGTCACTCCTTATGTAACACGACAAAAAAAATAATAATAAAAATGGCCGAATGTGTGCGATTCAGCAAAAAAGGTTCTGGCTCTTATGTCTTGTATCAGTGGGTGAAGAATTAGCTGCATATCCCTTACAGGATGTCGCAGTCAACCCCATAATATTTTGGCTGCTTGTGATTAACTTGTCAAGTTTGTGTTCAGTAGTTTGCCATTACTGTATGAATGACTGATGCTCATACTATTGTATGAACACCAGCGCTAGGCGGTCGGCTTCCAAATCTCCCGCAGCTGTATTTCAAACATGGCATAGGGATTGCGAATTGTGTTTTGTAACTCCATCACCACAATGGTCATTGGCTGAAGAATAGAACAGAACAATTGTACAACATGGCCGAATGGATAAGCACACTCATTCTTAAATATCCGATGCCCCTCTGACGTGTCCCCACCTTGCCGTGGTAGAGGGGCTTGCGTGTTCCAACCGCGAGAGCTATGCCGACGGTGGCACAGCTCAAGGGATTGGAACCAGACCAAGAGACACACACACACCCGCTGCTCTGCAGGTGGACTCAGGACAGACAGTCAAAGCAAATCCATTGCACTCAAAGGTCCGAATCAGGCGCACGAAGCCACTACATTTTTAGTCCAGACACATATTCTATGGCTCTCAGTTGAGGGACATGGCTGAACGCCTCTAAGCTAGTATCCCCTAGATAATGAGGGCCGGGCCGATTTTCACCCATTGCACAATGGAGGTGAGATGCTGAGCCTGATACATGCTTGGTCCAGACACTTGTTCTACGGCTTTCAGCTGAGGGATAAGAGGGATCCCCCGGATGAGAGGGTCTGGCCGTTACGGTGCTGGTGCTGAACCGGCAGCACATATAGCCCACTGTGCCGATATTCGTGGGGTAGGCTGCAATATGTAGGCACAATTAAATTTCGGGAAAGGCTATGGCCAAAACCAGGCTGGGTACACTATACCAATACCCCTCAGGTCCCTGGACTCTGCTGTCACTCTCTCTCTTTCTACCAGTGGAGCTACTCCTCTGGGGACTCTCTCCAGCTGACGCAATAACGCAATTCAACTCTCAGACCGTCATGGCAACTTTGAACTTTGAACTTGTAGGAGAGAACAGGTGTAGTAGAAGGCAGTGGGTATATCATCTAGATCAAGACAGGCATCAAGAGTTTAACAGTCAGGTAACCAGCACTGCCAGATCATCATCGGAGAAGACCTTGTTCCCGTCTATGTGTCTGGTCGTTGCTGTTGGCTCACCGGATGTGCTGAGATCCTCCTACTGGCAGTGGCTGAAAAGATGGGCAGGTTGTAGACGGGCTCTCGCACTCTGTTGAATTGTTCTTATCCTGGGGTGTTCAATGGTTCGCAATGTCTATTCACACCAAATAGTGCGCACCGTTACTGTCCAACTTTCTGACTAGCGGTGTAGGTGATTGATGCAAACTGTTCCACCTCTAGCTTCAGGAGCATCAGTGAAACACGATGCGCACTTACGGCTCACATACATTGTTGGTAGGGTGGAGATGGAATACATAAACAGTGGTGGTGTTGACTTTCTCCAGGGTTTACTTCTGGACAGGGGACTGCAACTGGCCGGATCTTGGTGCTCTCATCCAACACGGGGATGAGCAAATGATTAGCTTGGTAACCTGGACCCACCTTCTCAGAACCTTCAGAGCTTCTTAATGGCTTCAACCCGGAGGAGGATCCTGTGAGTCAAGATCTTGTGAAAGCCAGAGGTATCAATCAATTGACATACAATAACCGACAAGGCCCACAAGCCTCAGCATCAGGCAGTACTTTACACATAAGCTACCTGATCCTGTTCTGCAAGAAGTAATCCGACTGAACTGGACCCACGTCTGTCAGGCAGCCTCTTGACTTAGCTTCCCTACTCCCTGTGGGTTTTTTGGTCTAGATAGTACCCCTCTGTGATTTACATTTAGTGTTGCCATTTTGTGACACCCACCTCGTGAGCGTTACTAAAGGTGGAAAAAAGAGTCCCAATGGTTACGATGCAAGTCTGTCCATTACGTAGAAGTCTGGGGCAAAAGCTCACTGAGTGGTTGTGGTCTCATTAACACGAAATGGAACACTTGGCTAGCGAGTCCAATACGTGGAAGGCCGAAGTGAAAGCCTGCTGAGTGGATGTCGTCTGCAGACTATCCGTCCCTGGTTTGCATGCTGAGCGGCCAGTGACGAACGAAATACCCAATACATGGAAGTGAGGAACTAAAGCAGCCATGAGCAGGACATGGCAATTTCTTGGGTGAGCTCAGTCTCAGAGTGATATGATACGGCCCTGCAATTATGGAAGCCTCCTTGGATGGCAGGGAATGCCCATGGGCTGCCCCTGCCTTCCTTTGAGGGTTGACCGGATGTCTTTGACTGTTCTAATTTGAACAGCAGAGATGTGGACAACAACGCAACAGTAAGAGTCTATTGTCCCTTGAAACCCCGGGAAGGCAAACCTTTAAAAACGCCAGCAGAAGTCGGATGTGCCGGCCTGAAAGGTTGCAAATAAACTTGGCACAATGCAAAAACGTCCAAGTGAAATGTCCCTCGTGCCCGGAACAAGAATTTGTCTTCCAGCCGGAACAGCTCTGACTATCTTGTCTTCCGAGCACAGCATCCGTACACATCTGAACCGAAAGCTCGTTGAGTGGAAGTCATCTGCAGACTGACCGTTGCTGGTTTGTGCGGGGAGCGGCCTGTGGCGAACAAAATGCCCAATACATGGAAGTGAGGAATTAAAGCAGCCATGAGCAGGATGTAGCGACTCCTTAGGTGAGCCCAGTATCAGAGCGCTATGTATCAGCCCTGCAATTATGGAAGCCTCCTTGGATCGCGGTAAATACCCATGGACTGCCCCTGCCTTCCCTTGAGGGCTGACCATGAAGTCTTCAACAGTTCTAACTTGACCAGCTGGAACGGCACCACAACAATGAGAGTTCCCCAGGAATGCTCACCTGATTAAAAACCGCAAGCAAAGGTCGGATGTGTTGGCCTTAGGGTCTTGGCCCAAGGATGCCTAACTAGACACACCGTAATTATGTCTAAAAAAATAAACGCAGAAGAAGAAGAAATATCCGATGTGCTGACGTCGAGGTAGCGGGTTCAACTGCTCAGTTGGACTAAAATGTTGACCTCACGTCCTTGACTTGGGGATGTAAATTACAAGTACCTGTAAAGTTGGAGTGGGTTTCACCTGATGGCGAGGGACACTGGTAATAAGGAAAGCTAATCCACACACAAACATCAATCCAGTGCTAACTAGAACTAGCAGCACATGTGTTGACTACGCTCGAGTTCAAAGCGAGCAAACACACACACACAAAAACAATAATAAAAAACACACAATCAATAACAGACAGGCCACCATTCCTTCCCTGGACATTGACCGCTGCTCAAAGGAGGTTTGAACACATCCCCACCGAACCAGTAGGCAAGCATGCTAGCCATTGAAAGAAATTACTAACAAAGCAAATAATACAGTGAACACATGCTGAAATCATGCCTTCATACAGTCTGAGTCTGTCTCTGACAGATCAAGGGACAACATCAACAATCCAGACAATCCAGATATTTTAATGTGCTGTGAGCAGTAGAAGGCAAAACATTCAGAGTAATTAAACAGATGTAATGTTTATAAATTGTTACATTAAACTGATGTAATGTTCATATCTGTAATTAAACTAAAGTGGTGGAATATTTATATGTAGTTATACTAAACTGATGTAATCTTCATATCTATTTACACTAAACTATTGTAATGTTTATATGTAGTTATACTAAACTGTTGTAATGTTCATATCTATTTGTACTAAACTACTGTAATGTTTATATGTAGTTATAGCTGGTCTCCCTGACCAAGGTGTTAACGATGTTGTTCGTAATCTCGTATATTCACGTGGGGAAAACAGCTGCGCGAGATTCGGCAGTGGATTGCATGGTGCTGGTAATTTACGAAGGAATGTGAGCCGGTCATTCAGAAAGCAATGGCAAACTACTGAACGTAAAACTTGCCTAGTACATCAACAGCAGCTGAATAATGCTGGTGTTGACTGCAACGTCCTGTTATGGAATATGCAACATTTAAAAAAAAAAATATGTAGTTATACTAAACTGATGTAATGTTCATATCCAGTTACACATGAAATAAACTGCAATATTTGCGTACTTATAGGAAAATATTAGTTCAAAAAGTGATTGACATTCCTTTGGGAAGATGGGTTGTGGAGAGATATGATGGTCCAAGTAAGTTGGTAAGATGGGTTGTGGAGGGATATGATGGGATATGATGGTCCACGTAAGTTGGTAAGATGGGTTGTGGAGGGATATGATGGTCCAAGTAAGTTGTAGTTGGTAAGATGGGTTGTGGAGGGATATGATGGTCCACTTAAGTTGGTAAGATGTGTTGTGGAGGGATATGATGGTCCACATAAGTTGGTAAGATGGGTTGTGGAGGGATATGATGGTCCACTTAAGTTGGTAAGATGTGTTGTGGAAGGATATGATGGTCCACATAAGTTGGTAAGATGGGTTGTGGAGGGATATGATGGTCCACGTAAGTTGGTAAGATGGGTTGTGGAGGGATATGATGGTCCATATAAGATGGTAAGATGGGTTGTGGAGGGATGTGATGGTCCACATAAGTTGGTATGATGTGTTGTGGAGGGATATGATGGTCCACATAAGTTGGTAAGATGGGTTGTGGAGGGATGTGATGGTCCACGTAAGTTGGTATGATGTGTTGTGGAGGGATATGATGGTCCACATAAGTTGGTATGATGTTTTGTGGAGGAATATGATGGTCCAAGTAAGTTGGTAAGATGGGTTGTGGAGGGATATGATGGTCCAAGTAAGTCGGTAAGATGGGTTGTGGAGGGATATGATGGTCCAAGTAAGTTGGTAAGATGGGTTGTGGAGGGATATGATGGGATATGATGGTCCACGTAAGTTGGTAAGATGGGTTGTGGAGGGATATGATGGTCCAAGTAAGTCGGTAAGATGGGTTGTGGAGGGATGTGATGGTCCACATAAGTTGGTAAGATGGGTTGTGGAGGGATGTGATGGTCCACGTAAGTTGGTAAGATGGGTTGTGGAGGGATATGATGGTCCATGTAAGCTGGTAAGATGGGTTGTGGAGGGATATGATGGTCCACATAAGTTGGTAAGATGGGTTGTGGAGGGATATGATGGTCCATGTAAGTTGGTAAGATGGGTTGTGGATGGATGTGATGGTCCATGTAAGTTGGTAAGATGGGTTGTGGAGGGATGTGATGGTCCATGTAAGTTGGTAAGATGGGTTGTGGAGGGATATGATGGTCCATGTAAGTTGGTAAGATGGGTTGTGGATGGATGTGATGGTCCATGTAAGCTGGTATGATAGGTTGTGGATGGATGTGATGGTCCATGTAAGTTGGTATGATAGGTTGTGGATGGATGTGATGGTCCATGTAAGTTGGTAAGATGGGTTGTGGAGGGATATGATGGTCCATGTAAGTTGGTAAGATGGGTTGTGGAGGGATATGATGGTCCATGTAAGTTGGTAAGATGGGTTGTGGATGGATGTGATGGTCCATGTAAGTTGGTAAGATGGGTTGTGGAGGGATATGATGGTCCATGTAAGTTGGTAAGATGGGTTGTGGATGGATGTGATGGTCCATGTAAGCTGGTATGATAGGTTGTGGATGGATGTGATGGTCCATGTAAGTTGGTATGATAGGTTGTGGAGGGATGTGATGGTCCATGTAAGTTGGTAAGATGGGTTGTGGAGGGATATGATGGTCCATGTAAGTTGGTAAGATGGGTTGTGGAGGGATATGATGGTCCATGTAAGTTGGTAAGATGGGTTGTGGATGGATGTGATGGTCCATGTAAGTTGGTAAGATGGGTTGTGGAGGGATATGATGGTCCATGTAAGTTGGTAAGATGGGTTGTGGATGGATGTGATGGTCCATGTAAGCTGGTATGATAGGTTGTGGATGGATGTGATGGTCCATGTAAGTTGGTATGATAGGTTGTGGATGGATGTGATGGTCCATGTAAGTTGGTAAGATGGGTTGTGGAGGGATATGATGGTCCATGTAAGTTGGTAAGATGGGTTGTGGAGGGATATGATGGTCCATGTAAGTTGGTAAGATGGGTTGTGGATGGATGTGATGGTCCATGTAAGTTGGTAAGATGGGTTGTGGAGGGATATGATGGTCCATGTAAGTTGGTAAGATGGGTTGTGGATGGATGTGATGGTCCATGTAAGCTGGTATGATAGGTTGTGGATGGATGTGATGGTCCATGTAAGCTGGTATGATAGGTTGTGGATGGATGTGATGGTCCATGTAAGTTGGTATGATAGGTTGTGGATGGATGTGATGGTCCATGTAAGTTGGTATGATAGGTTGTGGAGGGATGTGATGGTCCATGTAAGTTGGTAAGATGGGTTGTGGAGGGATATGATGGTCCATGTAAGTTGGTAAGATGGGTTGTGGATGGATGTGATGGTCCATGTAAGCTGGTATGATAGGTTGTGGATGGATGTGATGGTCCATGTAAGCTGGTATGATAGGTTGTGGATGGATGTGATGGTCCATGTAAGTTGGTAAGATGGGTTGTGGAGGGATGTGATGGTCCATGTAAGTTGGTAAGATGGGTTGTGGAGGGATATGATGGTCCATGTAAGTTGGTAAGATGGGTTGTGGATGGATGTGATGGTCCATGTAAGCTGGTATGATAGGTTGTGGAGGGATGTGATGGTCCATGTAAGTTGGTAAGATGGGTTGTGGATGGATGTGATGGTCCATGTAAGCTGGTATGATAGGTTGTGGATGGATGTGATGGTCCATGTAAGCTGGTATGATAGGTTGTGGATGGATGTGATGGTCCATGTAAGCTGGTATGATAGGTTGTGGATGGATGTGATGGTCCATGTAAGCTGGTATGATGGGTTGTGGAGGGATGTGATGGTCCATGTAAGTTGGTAAGATGGGTTGTGGAGGGATATGATGGTCCATGTAAGTTGGTAAGATGGGTTGTGGATGGATGTGATGGTCCATGTAAGTTGGTATGATAGGTTGTGGATGGATATGATGGTCCACGTAAGTTGGTAAGATGGGTTGTGGAGGGATGTGATGGTCCACGTAAGTTGGTATGATGTGTTGTGGAGGGATATGATGGTCCACATAAGTTGGTATGATGTTTTGTGGAGGAATATGATGGTCCAAGTAAGTTGGTAAGATGGGTTGTGGAGGGATATGATGGTCCAAGTAAGTCGGTAAGATGGGTTGTGGAGGGATATGATGGTCCAAGTAAGTTGGTAAGATGGGTTGTGGAGGGATATGATGGGATATGATGGTCCACGTAAGTTGGTAAGATGGGTTGTGGAGGGATATGATGGTCCAAGTAAGTCGGTAAGATGGGTTGTGGAGGGATGTGATGGTCCACATAAGTTGGTAAGATGGGTTGTGGAGGGATGTGATGGTCCACGTAAGTTGGTAAGATGGGTTGTGGAGGGATATGATGGTCCATGTAAGCTGGTAAGATGGGTTGTGGAGGGATATGATGGTCCACATAAGTTGGTAAGATGGGTTGTGGAGGGATATGATGGTCCATGTAAGTTGGTAAGATGGGTTGTGGATGGATGTGATGGTCCATGTAAGTTGGTAAGATGGGTTGTGGAGGGATGTGATGGTCCATGTAAGTTGGTAAGATGGGTTGTGGAGGGATATGATGGTCCATGTAAGTTGGTAAGATGGGTTGTGGATGGATGTGATGGTCCATGTAAGCTGGTATGATAGGTTGTGGATGGATGTGATGGTCCATGTAAGTTGGTATGATAGGTTGTGGATGGATGTGATGGTCCATGTAAGTTGGTAAGATGGGTTGTGGAGGGATATGATGGTCCATGTAAGTTGGTAAGATGGGTTGTGGAGGGATATGATGGTCCATGTAAGTTGGTAAGATGGGTTGTGGATGGATGTGATGGTCCATGTAAGTTGGTAAGATGGGTTGTGGAGGGATATGATGGTCCATGTAAGTTGGTAAGATGGGTTGTGGATGGATGTGATGGTCCATGTAAGCTGGTATGATAGGTTGTGGATGGATGTGATGGTCCATGTAAGTTGGTATGATAGGTTGTGGAGGGATGTGATGGTCCATGTAAGTTGGTAAGATGGGTTGTGGAGGGATATGATGGTCCATGTAAGTTGGTAAGATGGGTTGTGGAGGGATATGATGGTCCATGTAAGTTGGTAAGATGGGTTGTGGATGGATGTGATGGTCCATGTAAGTTGGTAAGATGGGTTGTGGAGGGATATGATGGTCCATGTAAGTTGGTAAGATGGGTTGTGGATGGATGTGATGGTCCATGTAAGCTGGTATGATAGGTTGTGGATGGATGTGATGGTCCATGTAAGTTGGTATGATAGGTTGTGGATGGATGTGATGGTCCATGTAAGTTGGTAAGATGGGTTGTGGAGGGATATGATGGTCCATGTAAGTTGGTAAGATGGGTTGTGGAGGGATATGATGGTCCATGTAAGTTGGTAAGATGGGTTGTGGATGGATGTGATGGTCCATGTAAGTTGGTAAGATGGGTTGTGGAGGGATATGATGGTCCATGTAAGTTGGTAAGATGGGTTGTGGATGGATGTGATGGTCCATGTAAGCTGGTATGATAGGTTGTGGATGGATGTGATGGTCCATGTAAGCTGGTATGATAGGTTGTGGATGGATGTGATGGTCCATGTAAGTTGGTATGATAGGTTGTGGATGGATGTGATGGTCCATGTAAGTTGGTATGATAGGTTGTGGAGGGATGTGATGGTCCATGTAAGTTGGTAAGATGGGTTGTGGAGGGATATGATGGTCCATGTAAGTTGGTAAGATGGGTTGTGGATGGATGTGATGGTCCATGTAAGCTGGTATGATAGGTTGTGGATGGATGTGATGGTCCATGTAAGCTGGTATGATAGGTTGTGGATGGATGTGATGGTCCATGTAAGTTGGTAAGATGGGTTGTGGAGGGATGTGATGGTCCATGTAAGTTGGTAAGATGGGTTGTGGAGGGATATGATGGTCCATGTAAGTTGGTAAGATGGGTTGTGGATGGATGTGATGGTCCATGTAAGCTGGTATGATAGGTTGTGGAGGGATGTGATGGTCCATGTAAGTTGGTAAGATGGGTTGTGGATGGATGTGATGGTCCATGTAAGCTGGTATGATAGGTTGTGGATGGATGTGATGGTCCATGTAAGCTGGTATGATAGGTTGTGGATGGATGTGATGGTCCATGTAAGCTGGTATGATAGGTTGTGGATGGATGTGATGGTCCATGTAAGCTGGTATGATGGGTTGTGGAGGGATGTGATGGTCCATGTAAGTTGGTAAGATGGGTTGTGGAGGGATATGATGGTCCATGTAAGTTGGTAAGATGGGTTGTGGATGGATGTGATGGTCCATGTAAGTTGGTATGATAGGTTGTGGATGGATATGATGGTCCACGTAAGTTGGTAAGATGGGTTGTGGAGGGATGTGATGGTCCATGTAAGTTGGTAAGGCACTTGAAGGAGGAGGAGCAGGGGGCAGTGGCAAAAAAAAAAAAAAAAAAAAAAAAGAAAGAAGAAGAAGCAGAAACAGAAGGAGGAGTAGGACTAGGAGGAGGAGGAGGAGGAGGCGGAGGAGCGGAAGCGCACACAGACGAGGAAGAGTAAGAAGAAGAAGAAGAAGACAAAGAAGGAGGAGGAGGAAGAGAAGAAGAAGAAGAAGAAGAATCAAAACTAAAGTTTGTAACCATCCTCCAATGACTTGGGGCATACAAATTGTTGCAATTGTTGTTTCTTTTTTAAAATTAGACCAATAGAAAAGAAAAATACTGGCCTGAAATCAAGAACACAATCACATAATGTTTAAACTTTACATGCATAGGTTTAGTATGTCAACGGGATGTAGTGTGCTCAGGTATAGTGTGGTCCACATTTCTGCAGCAAACACAACACGTTCCCCTTCTAAAGAAAAGAAGACAGCTGTCAAGTTGTTAGAAAGCCTAACCTACAATATGGCGTGGGACAGACAGAACTACAAAAATTATATTTTTAAGAGCATGCATCTTTCCCATTGCAACATACGCCCCTTTAGACTTGAACACTTACTAAACAAGCTGAACAGCGCATAAATGCCTTTGAATATAAATTTTATTGACAGGTTCTAAGAATATCCTGGATACAGAAAAGAACAAATGTATCAATATGATAAGAACTGAATATTGAAGAAGGTTGGCTACTTATGATAAAACAAAGAAAATTGAAATATGTTGGTCACTTAAAATGTCATGAAAGTTTGGAGAGAACAATAATGGGGGGGGGGGGGGGGGGTAATATGCCTGGGAAGAGAGGAAGAGGAAGGCCAAAAAGAAGATGAGTGCAGGATGTGGCGGATGATCTCCAGGTGGGTGTATCGGACGCGGGAAATCTTGCTTATGATCGAGAAGTTTTCCGGAAATTTGTTATGGGAGCGAGGTTCTGCGAAGGACATGCTACTGAATGAACAACACACAATGAGACAACTATTACTATTGTGAATAGAGGTCAGCGTGGCTGAATGGACAAGAATGCTTGCTCTTAAACTTCCGTTTGCTGATGCTGAGGTAGCGGGTTCAACTCTTACCCAGGTCAGTTGGACTAAAATGTTGACTTCTTGTCCTTGACTTGGGAATATAAATTACAAGTAGCTCAGAAGTCTGTGTGGCTTCGCTTGATGGCAAGAGACACTGGTAATAGGGAAAGCTCATCCATATGCAAACATCACTCCAGTAGTGGCAGCTACTAGATGTGGTAACACGTGGATGGACTACGCTTGAGACGCCAACAATTAATAAACAATTATTTAGGAAAACCATCACATTAACTTCACAAGATTTCATAGGGAATATCATCAGCAGAGTTTATCCGGCACACAAAGACCGAGATCTGTAGAGAGACCTGAATGCTAGTTGCCAAGGCACATGGTAATGACGATGACGATGATGATGATGATGATGATGATGATGATAGAGAATCATGAAGACAATACAACTATAACTAGAAATTGAATTTAATGAAATCTGGCAAGGCAGAGCTGATCTGGACTCAATGATGAGCTTACGCTCCAGAAATCAGTCACAAGATAGTTAAGCATTCTTGATGAGAGCTCACAAAACAAGGTTGAGAAATTTGTAGGGGAAACGAATAAACCGGACAAATGACAGCCTTGTTACTCTAGGCAAAACTCACAGCTGAAGATGTGACTTCATACATATACTTTAGATGGCAAAGCAGCATTAAGAACATGCCGATCTGCAAGATGCCATAATGCAAAGTAACAGATAGTCTACTTTAATGTACATTATTAAATAACGAGTTGATATTCACCGAGTTCACTGGATGCCGGTCTGAGAAAGACATTGTTAAAACACATATACAGGTAAACATGGAAATAAATATGGTGTTAAATAAGTGTGATGTCAAATAAGTTTGGTGTCAATTAAGTGTGATGTCAAATACGTGTGGTGTCAACAAATTGCAGTATCAAATAAGCGCATTGAAAAATAAATGAAGTGTCAAATAAGTGTAGTGTCAAATACATATGGTATCAAATAGTATCAATTAAATGTAGTGTAAAATAAGCGAAGATTCAAATAAGTGTAGTGTGAAACAAGTTTAGTGTCAAATAAGATTAGTGTCAAATAAGTGTGGTGTCAAATACATGTAGTGTCAAATAATTGTGGTGTCAAATTAGTGTTATGTCAAATAAGCATCACATAAAATAAGTGTGGTGTGAAATAAGCGTGGTGTCAAGTAAAGTATCAAATATGTGTAGTGTCAAATAAGAAAAGGATTAAATACATGTAGTGTCAAATACATGTGGTGTCAAATAAGTGTAGTATCAGATTAGTCTAGTGTCACATTAGCTTTTTGTGAGATAACTGTAGTATCAAATAATTGTGGTGTCAAATAAGATTTGACTGGAATTATTGCTTGTTACATAAGGCAAAAAATGTTACTGTACAAAAGGCTGGGGAATTCAAATTCATCGTGTGTAACAAATTGCTAAAAAGTTTATTTTTTAAAAACACACAGAATTCAACCAATCATTCATTCAGTCAATCATTTATTCAATCAAAGGTGAAAGGGTTGACTTAATTGCATTGGATTTACCCCCATCCAGCTAAGCTACTCTGTTAGTTGTTAGTCGCGGTTTCAACTTCATGGCAAAGGGTCTCCCCATTATGCTCCACTCCTTTGCCAGTGAATATCACACAAAATGCTCCTCACTGCCCCATTAAAAGTTGAACAGACAGGAGTCTCGACAAACCAACAGCCTGCACTGGTATACTATGCACAATACCGCTGCAAGAATGCCAACACAAAAGTCCGCCATGAAAAATACAGTTCATTGTCGATGGAAGCGGCAGTCACTAGAAAACCAGCAGCCACACATTACTGCATAAGGCAATCCAGTCAGTTCAGTGACCGGCTGGCCGCATTTTTCTGAACATGCAGTTCACGCTACAAACAACCGTGGACAGATGTAAAAGCACTCCATACAAAATTCACAGCTCACAGTCTCTCTTTGTGTAAAGCAGCAAACTACCTGCCGAGAACATCACTCAAAGCATGATCTCTGTACCTCCAGCGATGACCCTCAGGGGTTTCCAGGTAAAATAATTGTTCTCATGGTCTGAATGATGAAGAAGTTCTAAACCAAAATATCAGTATTGAAGAAGAAGTTCTTAATCAAAATATCAATGTTCAAGTTCTTTATCAAAATATCAACATTGAAGAAGAAGTTCTTAATCAAAATATCAACATTGAAGAAGAAGTTCTTAATCAAAATATAAATGTTTAGCAAGAAGTTCTTAATCAAATATCAATGTTGAAGAAGTTATTAATCAAAATATCAACATTGAAAGAGAAGTTCGTAATGAAAATATCAATGCTGAATTCTCAATGAAAATATCAATGTTGAATTCTCGATGAAAATATCAATATTGAATTCTCAATAAAAATATCAGTGTTGAAGAAAAAGTCTGCAGTAATATATGGTAATTCTGTCTCAGTGAGAATGAAGTAATGGCGCACTTTCTTTTCCTGTCGTATCTGGAATGTTGAGTAGTTCTGTCTCTGTACTCTCAAGGTCAGATGAACTCTCAATTCTTGAACAATTCAAGCTGCTGTGTCTTGTACTGTACAGGAAATAGATACTTATCCCTGTAAATGTGATAGTATAATATTATTTGTTTCATTATTGTTAAAATATTGTTTCATTATTTGTATTACTCTATTTCCCCACAAAGTTTTATCTGCCAAGAGTAGACAACTCGGCAGCATTAGGATATCCTCATCATCATCAATAGCATTAACAACAGCAATAATAACAGTAGTACCAACAGCAACAATAACAACAGTAGTACTGACAGCAACAATAACAACAGTAGTAGAAGCAGCAACAACAACACACACACAAAAATAACATCAACATCAACATCAGGAGCAGCAGCAACAACAATAACAAAAATACCATCAACATCAACACTGAAGTTGATAACAACAACAATAATAAAAATAAAAACAACATCAACACTGACAATGACAACACTGACAATTAAATAAAAACAGCAGCAGCAGCAACAACAACAGCAATAATAACAACAAAAAAACAAGTATTATCAAGTCCAGGGTTTAACTCATAAATGATGGAAGTGAGTATTTCATGGTGTCCTGGTTCAGGTTAGACAATATTCTCTTTGAGAAGCATCTGCAACAGCAATTTAGCTTCAGACAAGGGAAAGCACTGTGAAAATTTCAAATCATTGCAATTAAAATGACCTGACAACTTAAAGACTAGGACGAATCCTACAATAATGCATGGACAAACTGCCACATTTTTCTAGAGTGAACGTAAACAAACATATCTGCAGATTACATCTAGCTTAAGAATGGAGGTGGAGGCGGTCAGTGCAGCTTTCCGCTGGATAGAAAACACGATACATACACACATTGTGATTGTAACTGACTCAGAAAGCATGCTGAGAGAAGGGTGAGAACAGGCAAGCTTCGTGCAGAGTGGCTGGCTTCGCTTCGGAGGTCACGGGTAGCAAGCATCACCTGGATCTTTTCTCCTGGGCATGCCGGTGTGCTGGGGAATGAACAGGCGGACAGATTGGCTGGCTCGGCAAAACTTGGTGGAGTATTGATGCATGACAAGGCAGACGTGGTTGCGGCCTTGTGGGAGCACGTGTACACCTCGGAGGAGCAGATGGATTACCATAGTCTGGTAAGAATGAGACAGCGAGGTGTGACGAGGGGATCTGGCCGACGCTCGGCGCTCAGAGGAAAGGCGAGACGGACATATAATCAGATTGCTACTGGAACTATTAGTGTTGGAACTCTTCGCTGGCTGCTGGGGATGGGGACGGAGCGCTTATGGGAATGTCCCGAATGCTGTGATGTCGGTTCCTAAATCAATCAATCAATCAATCAATCTGCAGATTAATTATTAGTCTTGATCTTTTTTAAAATTTTATTTTGTAAAATGTACAAGTTGAGTCCATTATTTCATTATACAATTACCCCTACCTTGTTCAACCCCAGAAGAGAAGTTATATTAAGGTCAATCACCTGGCTCAAATAAAAAATCCTGTGACCAAATCAGTAACAAATCAGATATTCATTTGAAGGTGATTTGAGGGTAATGGTGCTAACCAACATGTCTACACAGACAGTATCTTCTTATAGTCCATGTTTTGTGGTCTGTCCACAGCCTTCTGTCTCATGTACTGCCAATCTTCTTATAGTCCATGCCGTGTGGCGTTGGTTATCATGTCTGTCCACAGCCTTCTGTCTCATGTACTGCCAATCTTCTTATAGTCCATGCCGTGTGGCGTTGGTGATCATGTCTGTCCACAGCCTTCTGTCTCATGTACTGCCAATCTTCTTATAGTCCATGCCGTGTGGCGTTGATTATCATGTCTGTCCACAGCCTTCTGTCTCATGTACTGCCAATCTTCTTATAGTCCATGCCGTGTGGCGTTGGTTATCATGTCTGTCCACAGCCTTCTGTCTCGTGTACTGCCAATCTTCTTATAGTCCATGCCGTGTGGCGTTAGTTATCATGTCTGTCCACAGCCTTCTGTCTCGTGTACTGCCAATCTTATAGTCCATGCCATGTGGCTTTGGTGATCATGTTTTTCCACAGCTGCCTATCTTGTGTAATGCCAATCTTCTTATAGTCCATGCTGTGTGGCACTGGAGATCACGTCTGTCCAAAGCTGCCTGTCTCATGTACTGCTGATCTTATAGTCCATGCCGTGTTTCATTGGTTATCATGTCTGTCCACAGCCTTCTGTCTCGTGTACTGCCAATCTTCTTATAGTCCATGTCGTGTGGTGTTGGTGATCATGTCTGTCCACAGCCTTCTGTCTCATGTACTGCCAATCTTCTTATAGTCCATGCCGTGTGGCGTTGGTTATCATGTCTGTCCACAGCCTTCTGTCTCGTGTTCTGCCAATCTTCTTATAGTCCATGTCGTGTGGTGTTGGTTATCATGTCTGTCCACAGCCTTCTGTCTCATGTACTGCCAATCTTCTTATAGTCCATGTCGTGTGGTGTTGGTGATCATGTCTGTCCACAGCCTTCTGTCTCATGTACTGCCAATCTTCTTATAGTCCATGTCGTGTGGTGTTGGTGATCATGTCTGTCCGCAGCCCTCTGTCTCGTGTACTGCCAATCTTCTTATAGTCCATGCCGTGTGGCGTTGGTTATCATGTCTGTCCACAGCCTTCTGTCTCGTGTACTGCCAATCTTCTTATAGTCCATGTCGTGTGGCATTGGTGATCATGTCTGTCCGCAGCCCTCTGTCTCGTGTACTGCCAATCTTATAGTCCATGCCATGTGGCTTTGGTGATCATGTTTTTCCACAGCTGCCTATCTTGTGTAATGCCAATCTTCTTATAGTCCATGCTGTGTGGCACTGGAGATCACGTCTGTCCAAAGCTGCCTGTCTCATGTACTGCTGATCTTATAGTCCATGCCGTGTTTCATTGGTGATCATGTCTCTCCACAGCCGTCTGTCTTGTGTGCTGTAAATCATTTCTGATACTAGTGTTCCTCCAAGCCATGATGTTAAACTGTCCCCAACTTCTCTCTTGATCTAGAGACCATGCGAGAAGATGCTGGACAAGCTCCTACAAACCATACATACCTACAAGCAACCAGGCCAGAAACAGGAGCCAGGTCAGCCAGCTAAGAGACAACATCAGATACATGTTGACCCCCGCAGTGATCACAGTCAGCAGTGGGACCAGCGGTGCCCGGAACCCATCACCCATCCTGCAAATTTCAACAGTTGACCAGTTAAAGGGACATTCAAACAATTGAAAACATAAAGCTGAGGTCTATTTTCCTGTCAATATTTGACCAGTTAAAGGGACATTCACACAATTGAAAACATAAAGCTGGGGTCTATTTTCCTGTCAGCAGTTGACCAGTTAAAGGGACATTCAAACAATTGAAAACATAAAGCTGAGGTCTATTTTCCTGTCAACATTTGACGTTAAAGGGACATTCACACAATTGAAAACATAAAGCTGAGGTCTATTTTCCTGTCAACATTTGACCAGTTAAAGGGACATTCACACAACTGAAAACATAAAGCTGAGGTCTATTTTCCTGTCAACATTTGACCAGTTAAAGGGACATTCACACAATTGAAAACTTAAAGCTGAGGTCTATTTTCCTGTCAACATTTGACCAGTTAAAGGGACATTCAAACAATTGAAAATATAAATCTGAGGTCTATTTTCCTGTCAACATTTGACCAGTTAAAGGGACATTCTCTATTGTCTATGTCTTGAATTACTTTTAAACAATCCTGTTCTGTTTGTGGTATTTTGGTCACCTTCATCTTATTTTATTGCTCTTGTACCTTTTGGTGTCGAAGTGAAGCATAAACAGCGGGAGAGTGCCCATTTGTGGGCTTCATATAATGAGATTCCCATTGACTCTGTTATTCCCTCTGTCCATCATTTACATGATCGGCCTTTTCTTCTGGTCCCATTTAGTCTGTATATCCATTGTTTTTTGTTGCCATTCGCATGCTTTTAACTCAAATGTAGTCCATACATGTGATATTACTTCTAGTGCACTGGACTGATTTTCGCATGTGGATTAATTTTCCCAATTACCAGTGTCATCAGGAGAACTCACTCCAACTTCAGAGATGCTTGTAATTTACTTCCTGAAGTCAAGGATGAGCATTTTAATCCAACTGACAGGTGTAGGGTTTGAACCAGCTACCTTTGTATCAGCACAACTAATGTTTAAGAATGAGTGTTCTTATCCATTCGGCCATGCAGACCTCCACATTATTGCTTATGGTGGTATGCTGTCATTTGGTAGCCTAGTTATGTGGCCGAACCATTTCACTTGCTGTTTTCTAATGACATCTCAAACTGCTGTTACCCCTACTTTAGTCCCAAATTCATTGTATCTGATTTTCTCTCTTCTTGATGCATTGAGTAATTTTCTCAGGAATCTCATTTCTGTTGTTGTAATTTGCCTTTCTCTTTTTTCTCTCATTGTCCAGGTGTGGCTTTTGTCATGATTTTTTAGTATTTATATGTTTGTGCTTTAGTATTGGTGCCATTTGTCTTTTGGTCTTAGACAGTTATTTCTTCTCTTGTGCTGCCTCAAAGAGTTGTACTGTATTCAAAACAATGTTTTCTCTTAGTTAATTTGAATAACGAAGACACAAACAATAGATTGCATGATTTATGGCCTGGTATATTTCGCTGCATCTCGTCAGGTACATACTGCAGAAATCACACAACATAAAGTAAAGCAATTAGATAAATCCTTCAAGCTGAAATATGCACATATTCACACAGTAATTTCAGTTGTCTATCATGGTAATTTTAAACTGACTATCATGTCATTTTGTCTGCACAAAACTGGCTTCTGCAGATCTATTGTTTTTGTATTAAAATTGTACTGTGTATTACTACTGAACGTAAACTTGCCAATACACCAACAACAGCAAAAAATGCTGGTGTTCACTGCAAGTGTCATGTAAAGGATGTGCAACTAACTTTAACTGTATATTAATATATGGTTTAATCTGAAGGTATTTAAAAAATACTATAGGACATAACAAACAAAATTAACAAAGTGAGTGAGATAATATAGTAGTAGTAATAGTATTTATAACAATACTATTGTGTTTAACCCTTTTGGATCATAAAAGGGTTAAGTTCTATAAAAAAAATGTTTGCATATCCTTTACATTACATCACTGTCAACATCGGCATCTTTCAGCTGATTGTTGATTTCTTGCCAAGATTACGCTCAGTAGTTTGCCATTTCTTTCTGAGCGGCCGGCTCACATACCCTGTAAGTTACAGACGCAGAGAGAACTGGTACCGATACTCGCAAACGTCACGTTACTCACAAAAGTATACGGGATTACGGAGAAAGTTGTGTAATCCCTAGACCAGGGAGACCGGCTCCTTCTTCCTAGTGATGACCATAATCTGTGTCTTCTTACAATTTGGCAGCAGACCGCCTTGCTTTGGTTTTTAACAAAATGGTATGGATGCCGGTCGTTCAGAAAGCAATGGCAAACTACTGAATGTAAACTTGCTAAGAGATCACAACAGCAAAAAATGCTGGTACTGACTACAAAGTCCTGTAAAGGATTTGCAACCAACTTTCAACTTACAATTTAATTCTAACCCCAGTTGTTCACTGTGAGCAACAAAATGTTGCAGATCCCGCTCATTGTCTGTAATACTGTATTGTCTGCATATCTAATGCATATATCTATTGATATTATGTCACCCAGTGGTGATTCCTTTCAAATCCTCTACATTTCTGAAAATATTTTCACTGTACAGGGACAAAAAGATCTGGAGACCATTACTACATCACAAAAAAACACCAATATGAAAATAAATAAAGACCACAACAAAATCACTAAAATCTGCAACAATAACAGCTACAACATCAACACCCACAACATCAACACCTACAACACCAACAGCACAAAATACCAACATCAACAACTACCACAGCAACAACATGACGAAGCAAACTGTCTAATCTTACCGTGGAACTTGAGGAACAAACATCAGAATCACTGCCATGGACAACACAGCGATTATGACCACGGCCAACAAGGCAATCACTAGAAAATTCCTGGCCATTATCTGCACAAATAGTTTAGCCAATATGGCGCACATCAACGTCAAACACCCATAGAATATCAGCAAATAAACTAGAACGTGGCGACTCAGATAGAATGTAACTTTGTCCAGATTTGTACACAACCTTTTCTTCATTAACATATTTCTGCTGGTTGGTGAAGATGGCTCCGTTGTATCAAACAAAGAGGCACTCTGATTAAATAAATAAGTTTTTTCTTTGTATTCACTGGATACGTCAGTGACGACTTCTTTGCATTCATCATATTTTTTTACATGGCTGTTTGCAGAATTTCTTCTAGGGTAGACCTGACTTTCATCGTCTTCATAAGCAAGATTAATGGCTTCGCCATTTTCACAAGCTTTCAGACTTATTCCTGAATTCTGCCTGCTAATTGTCTGTTTAACACAATCTTTCTTAAGTTGACTTAAATTTGTATCTGACAATTTCCTCTTCAATGTGCATGCACTTATGATTGGGGTCGTTTCAGTGAGTTCTTTTTCTGCAGCCTGTTTGTCATTGGTTGAAGGCGTCACATGGCCTATGTCGGTGAAGCGTATGATGAGTGTGACAAATGTCACGATGACGTAGGCTAGTAATGTGCCGATGAGGACCAGCTCAATCAGGAGGGTGATTTGTACGAAAGCTGCCAGGAATGTAGCAACCAAGCCAGACAGTATGGTGGCTCTGACGGCTGTGTGACGCTTGGGGCACACGTGAGCATAATATCTGTCAAAAAAACAATTTCAAACACCCTTTTAATTCAAAACAATGTTTTCCCGTAGTTTTCAATACACAAAATGGTTACATGTTAAATCTGGCAGAGGCAATGGTCATTCCAAAAAAGGAACAAACTGACAGGATATTCAGTTTAAAATTACTGTGGTAGACAATTCAAAATACTGTGAATATGTGTGTTGTATATTTCAGCTGGAAGGATTTATCTAGTTACTTTAGTTTATGTTGTGTGATTTCTGCAGTGTGTACCTGACGAGATGCGGCGAAATATGCCAGTCATAAATCATGCAATCTATGTTTTGTGTCTTTGTCATCACAATATGCTTAATAAATCATGCAATCTATTTTTTGTTCTTTGTTATTCAAATACGTTTAATTAATTAATCATTTAGTGTTAGAGCTCAAGCAAGAATTATTGAATGTAAGAAAAAGAAACTTAATTTTCCTCTTCATCCTTCTTTTGTTTTCTTTTCAATACTAGAAACACTTTTCTTACTCTTAAAACAACAAATTCGCTATTTTTTAACAGCTTTCTGTTGCTGCTGCTCTTCCTAATGATAGTTGTTGTTGCTGTTATTGTTCTTCCACTTCTTCCTTTCTCTTCCTCTTCTTCATCCTCCCCCTCCACTACTGCTGCCTCCATTGTTGCCTTCTTTTACATACATTTTCTTAATCATTATTTTTTTTTTTTTGGGGGGGGGGGGGGGGGGAATTCTCTCGCTTTGAACGTATGTTTAGTCCATAACGTGCTACTATTTCTAGTCCACTGGATTGATTTTTGCATGTGGATTAGCTTTCCCAATTAACAGTGCCTATCATCATCAGACGAACCGAACTCACTCCGACTTCAGAGGTACTTGAAATTTATGCCCCCAAGTCAAGGATGAGAAAAGCAACATTTTTAGTCCAACTCAAGGATTATCTCTCTTTAGCAGCAGGATGTAACAATATACAATAAAAACAGTTAGGCGTGGGTAACTCCTGCCAAAATGTGAGAGATAATAAACACAGATACACAAGATACATTTTTTTTGTTGGTGTGATCTCATGGCAAGTTTAAATTCAGTTGTTTGCCATTGCTTTCTGAACGACCAGCACCCATACCGTATTGCAAAAAATCTTACGCAAGGCTGTCTGCTGGCAAATCGCCTGCAGCTGTGTTTCGAACACGGGTATACAGGATTACGAACTGAGACCGTAACCCTTGCACCACGGAGCCGAAAGTATTAGTTTAAAACATTGATAATCCATTGCACATTGTTCTGTTTCTAGGAAGGCTACGCAGAAGTCCAGTTATTTTTATCTTATTTTCATGTTATTATTATCATTGTTAGTTTTACACTGTGATTTTTGTTTGCTGAATTTGCATTTGTTGTAAGGTATGGACACTGTGTATATGTTTGTATCTCTCACTTTTCCGCAGCAGTCATACGCAACTCACTGTCACCTACTGTTACCTAACATCATCTTTCCATAGAAAATGCCAAGGACATTCATAAAACTGTCTGGCCCCGGGAAGGTTAATCCGGTCAACAAACACCTGCAGAAGTCAGATGTGTCGACCTAAGGACGCAAATAAACTTGGCACACAGCAATTACACCTGAAATAAAAACAATCCAGATGAACGCAGAAGAAGAAGAAGAAGAAGAAGAAGAAGAAGAAGAAGAAGAAGAAGAAGAAGAAGAAGAAGAAGAAGAAGAAGAAGAAGAAGAAGAAGATGAAACTGTCTGGTATCCATATTTAGGCTGGGTCAACCCCAGATCCATACTTATCAGGAAAAAAACTGCCTCTACTGAGGAATGAACCCTGACAACTATTTTGGCAGGGAAGCAACTAACCACTATGACACCACAGCTCCTTCAGACACATACAGATGTATTCAAAACAATGTATTCCCTTAGCAAATTTAAACAGAGAAGCCACAATGAATATATATTTCATATGATATATAACTCTGCAGAATGCACCTGACGAGATGCAGCGAAACGTGACAGGCAATAAATCGTGCAACATATTGTTTGTGGGGACTGTGTTTACATAAAAATGTATAATAATGGAAATGATAAAGAGAAGAAAGCATTACTTGAAAAACAGGCCGTCTTGAGACATAGCTTGAAGCACTCTTGGCAGTGGAAACAATGAACCAAACGTAGCGGCAAACAACCCAGAGACAGCCCCGACGGCCAGCACATATTTGAGAGCCGGGTAGCCAATCATGCTGAACATATCCAGAACAGCAGTGTCTGCAGGCAGCAAGCTGAGAAGTAGATTAACACTCAGAGTACAGGGTGTTTGTACAGTCTCACTACACTTTATATGTAGAACAAATCTGATGATGCCATACAAAATGTTCCCCACAGTCTTCTGTGAAGCAATCTACAGCGAATGGCCATCGTCTGCTGGAGTAAATCTATTGGATTTCTTGAAAGAAAATGATTACACAAATAATTTACACACAATTGAGGACCTGAAAGAAGCAATCAGAATTACCATTCAAGAAATAACAACAGACTCATTGCAGAAGGTATTTGACAATATAAAGCGATGTGTACAGTCATGTCTTCAAGCTCGTGGTGGACATTTCCAACACCGCAACACCTGTTATAATGAATGCTTCATTGGTACTTTCCAGCTTCCCTAAAACAGCGTTAGACCATAGCAGTGTCTATTGTAACTATTATAATGAAATTTTTAGCAGACTTTTTGACATCATTAAATTTTTGTGCACACAATGTTTAGTGAGATTTTACAAACACCCTGTAGTACAGAAAATAAGTACTGATCAGAGGGCAATGTAAAAATAAAAGCTAGAGACACACATTAGGATTCTGCATTATTTTTCTTCGTCTGCCTGTTACCATCAATTGAAGCACAGACTCTTTAATTAACCCACTCCAAGCTGTCCCATCTGTTGCTTTCTCCTGCAGCTCTTTCACGCCCTCCTCACATTATTCATTACATTAAGATAATAAATTTGTCCCGATGCAGTTGCCTTTATGAGTCTGTGATGCAATAGCACAAATCTCATTTTGTAGGCCTGAATTCATTCATTCATTCATTCATTCATTCAGTAGCATGTCCTTTACAAAACCTTGCCCCCATAACAACCTTCCGGAAATCTTCTCGATCATAAGCACGGTGCCCCACGTCAGATCCACCCATCTGGAGATCATCCACCACATCCTGCACCCATCTTTTCTTTGGCCTTCCTCTTCCTCTCTTCTAAGGCATATACCCCTCCATTATTGTTCTCTCCAAACTTTTGTGATGTTTCAAGTGACCAAAACATTTCAATTGTCTTTGTTTTATCATCTTTAATAGCCAACCTTCTTCAATATTCAGCTCTTCAAGTATGGATGCATTTGTTCTTTTCTTTATCCAAGATATACCTATACCATGTATATTCAATGGCATTTAGGGGCTGTTCAGCTTGTTTAGTATGTGGCCTGAATGCATGGAGGAATGGGTGCCTGAGCCTGGACATCAAACCTGCATCTGACTAGATAAGAGCACTCACTCTTAAACTTCTGGTGTGCTGATGCTGAGGCAGCGGGTTTAATCCCTGCATCGGTCAGTTGACTAAAATGTTGACGTCTCGTCCTTAACTTGGGGACGTAAATTACAAGTACCTCAGAAGTCAGAATTAGTTCACCTGATAGCGAGGGACAGTGGTAATAGGGAAAGCTAATCCACACGCAAATATCAGTTCAGTGCACTAGAAGAGATAGCACATGTATGGAATATGCTAGAGTTGAAAGCGTACGCTAAAAAAATGGAACAGAACTTGGTGCAATAAAACCGATTTTCTTGTTTTTAACCTGTAATCTTTTCCCTGATGTATCCTAGCAACTGTAAAATTCTTATTCCAATTAGTCAGTTAACCTTGTATGCATTATTAAAGTGAGCAGCCCTGAGGTCAAGAAACTGGATGAAGCTGTCATGCCCGGGGCAGCCCCACCGTTTCTGCTTTATGCTGGTGTTTAATTATTCATAAACCTGCGGTAACAGGGAACTTGGAGGTAACAACCATTAGGAGAATTCTTTATGAGAAAATCATATGGTTATTTATTGTAGCTCATGAGAGGGTGTTATCTCCAGGAAGATTTATGGTTAACGATCAATTCTTATTATCAGAGAAGGTTTATGGAATTATGCGCACAGTTTTATGTTAATAGATTATGTTAATAGTCTATGTTAACAGATTATGTTCATAGATTATGTTCATCATCATCCAGTGCCTTGCCAACTGGTGTGGGCAATCATGCCTCTCTACAAATTGCGATCTCTGACGGAATGGATCAGTTTGTGTGTTGACTCCCTTCCCTACCATGACACAAGACTGTTAAGAAACTTCTCCTGCTGTCTTCCTCTATCTCTCTTTCTGCAAATCTTTCCGGTTGTCATGACATGTTCCAGTTTTTGTCTTCTCATAATGTGGCCAATAAATGATGACTGCCTCTTTCTGATAATAGATTATGCTAATGGTAATGTTTATATATTATGTTCATGTGTTTATGGTTTAATTTCAAACAAGTTTATAGTTGAGTTGGATGTTGGAGATATAATTGTATTGTATGTGCAAGTGCATTGTGTATTCATGTTTAAATTCAGAAAGATCATAAGACTGGGCATTCATTGTCATTCATCATGGGCTGTTCATTAATCAAATCTGTTTGAAGCCTGCATTAATGTCTTATGCTATTTTGTCACAGTGTCCATTATTGTTACAATGTCCAGTTTTGTCACAGTGTCCAGTTTTGTCAGTGTCCAGTTTTGTCAGTGTCCAGTTTTATCACAGTGTGCAGCTTTGTCATGGTGCCCAGTTTTGTCACAGTGCCCAGTTTTGTCACAATGCCCAGTTTTGTCAGTGTCCAGTTTTGTCACAGTATTCAATTTTGTCACAGCATCCAGTTTTGTCACAATGCCCAGTTTTGTCACAGTGTCCAGTTTTATCACAGTGTCCAGTTTGGAAAGACAAATGTTACTTCATGTCACTTGATGTTCATAGAAAGGGGCACATAGGGTAAGAGACTTGACTTCATTGCACAGAGTTTTCCCTTGTGGTTCAGTTGTCTCTTTCTAGAATGGCCTGCAGAAAGTGTCACCCACAGCCGTAACTCTGTAGCTCTACAATGACGCCATATAATCTCTAAAAGGAGGTCAGCATGGCTGAATGGAAAAGACTGCTGGCTTTGAAACGTTTGGTGTGCTAAGTACCGGGTTCAACCCTCTATACCGGTCAGTTTGACTAAAATGTCAGCATCAGCACACAGGAAGTTTAAGAGCTAACATTCTTATCCATTCAGCATTGCTGACCTCCTTCCTCATCATGTTTCATATTCATCATAATTATTCACTTCATTATCATCATTGTCATTGTGATCTTCATTATAATCATTGTTATTATCCTCTTCATGATCATCATTGTCATGATCCTCTTCATTATCATCATCTTAATTATCCTATTCATTATCATCATTATCATTATCCTCTTCATTTTATTTATTGTCATTATCCTCTTCATTTTCATCATTGTCCTTATCCTCTTCGTTATCATCATTGTCATTATTCTTTTCATTATCATCATTGTCATTATCCCCTTAATTGTCATCACTGACATTATCCTCTTTATGATAATAATTGCCACTATCCTCTTCATTATCATCATTGCCATTAACCTCTTCATGATCATCATTGTCATTATCTTCTTCAATATCATCATTGTTATTAACTTCTTCATTATCATCATCATCATAATTATCCTCTTCATTATCATTATCATCTACATTATCATTGCCATTATCCTCTTCATTATCATCATTGTCATTATCGTCTTCATTATCATCATTGTCATTACCCTCTTCATTATCATCAATGTCATTATCCTCTTTGATATCATTATTGTTATTACCCTATTCATTATCATCATTGTTATTAAACCTATTCATAATCATCATCATCATAATTATCCTCTTCATTATCACCATCATCATAATTATCCTCTTCATTATCACCATTGTCATTATCATCTTGATTGTCAGTATCCTCTTCATTATCATCATTGTCATTATCATCTTCATTGTCATCGTCATTATCCTCTTCACTGTCATCATTATCATTATCCTATTCATTATCATCATTGTCATTATCCTATTCATTATCATTATCCTCTTCATTATCATCTTCATTATCATCATTGTCATTATCATCTTCGTCATCATCACCACCATCAACACTATGAGCACCAATCATCCCCCACAACTTACTTGTAAGGCACATTCAGAGTCAGGCCAATGACCACACTGATGAAGATGACCACGTTGATGACGATGGAAGCAATGATTGAGATTGGAATGGACCTGACTGGAGTTTTACACTCAGCCCCTGTGGTAGCAAGCCCATCAAAGCCCACAAAGGCGTAGTAGGCTGTAGGGATGGCAGACAGCATCTGAGGACACGGTGGAAGAAGAAACATGGTCAAATCTGGTGAACAAGTCATTGACTATAAACTGTTTCAGTGCTGAAGGATTATATATCGCCAAATGTGGTCTCCAATTTGACAGAAGGATGTTATATCGCTATACTAGGGTCAAGGTGTTGTTTATTTTGTTTCGTGGTATCTTCCAGTTTTAAAGGTCATTGAACAGAAATGTAAACTATAACTACATGTCGGACAGGTCTTGGGATAGGGACCAGACCAAGAGAGACACAACCTGCTGTTCTGCAGGTAGACTGAGGATAGCAGTTTAAAATACAAATAAGGTGTTTTTGATCTAGAATCATAAAACTATAAGGCGCTCAGCTGAGGGATATGGCTGAACGCCTCTAAGCTATTATCCTCGGATATGAGGGCTTGACCGATACTAACTCACTGCACACTGGAAGTGAGATATTAAGCTTACTACAGTGTATGACTGGTACAGATACGCATCCTACGGCTATCAACCGAGGGATCCCAGCCGTTGCTCACCTCACCTAAGTTGAGGTGAGATGCTTCCGTCCTTTACTTGGGGATGTTAATTACAAGTACCTAAGAAGTCGGAGTGGGCTTGTCTGAATGGCGAGGGACACAGGTAAAAGGGAAAGCAAGCCCACACGCAAAATTCAGTCCTTTACTACTTTAAACAGTGTGTAAGGACTATGCTTGAGTTTAAGCGAGCGAACAAAAAGAAGACGAAGAAGATACAGTCAAAATGATTATACACAATGTACCATGTAACAAAAAGAAGACGAAGATATGTAGTCAAAATGATTATACACCATGTACCATGTAACAAAAAGAAGAAGAAGAAGAAGATACATAGTCAAAATGATTATACACCATGTACCATGTAACAAAAAGAAGAAGAAGAAGAAGATACATAGTCAAAATGATTATACACTATGTACCATGTAACAAAAAGAAGAAGAAGAAGAAAATATGTAGTCAAAATGATTATACACCATGTACCATGTAACAAAAAGAAGAAGAAGATACATAGTCAAAATGATTATACACCATGTACCATGTAACAAAAAGAAGAAGAAGAAGAAGATACATAGTCAAAATGATTATACACCATGTACCATGTAACAAAAAGAAGAAGAAGAAGAAGATACATAGTCAAAATGATTATACACCATGTACCATGTAACAAAAAGAAGAAGAAGATACATATTCAAAATGATCATACACCATGTACCATGTAACAAAAAGAAGAAGAAGAAGAAGATACATAGTCAAAATGATCATACACCATGTACCATGTAACAAAAAGAAGAAGAAGAAGAAAATATGTAGTCAAAATGATTATACACCATGTACCATGTAACAAAAAGAAGAAGAAGATACATAGTCAAAATGATCATACACCATGTACCATGTAACAAAAAGAAGAAGAAGAAGATACATAGTCAAAATGATTATACACCATGTACCATGTAACAAAAACAAGAAGAAGAAGAAGATACATAGTCAAAATGATTATACACCATGTGCCATGTAACAAAAAGAAGAAGAAGAAGAAAATATGTAGTCAAAATGATTATACACCATGTACCATGTAACAAAAAGAAGAAGAAGATATGTAGTCAAAATGATTATACACCATGTACCATGTAACAAAAAGAAGAAGAAGAAGAAAATATGTAGTCAAAATGATTATACACCATGTACCATGTAACAAAAAGAAGAAGAAGAAGATATGTAGTCAAAATGATTATACACCATGTACCATGTAACAAAAAGAAGAAGAAGAAGATATGTAGTCAAAATGATTATGAAGCATGTTTGGTCCAAACTTACTTTTTGCTTGGCACTGAATCAGTTACAGTACAATTTACCCGCCTTAAAAAGCATTGGATATATGGTGCTGGAGCCATATTGTTATCGATCAATCAGCCCTGGGTGGGTGATGTGGGTAGTATCAACCCCGCTGACTTAATTTTTTGTACAGGCAATGCTTGCTTTGAACTCAAGCCTAGCCCATACACATGCCACCACTTCTAGTGCACTGGACTGATTTTTATGTGTGGATTAGCTTTTCTCTGTTACCAGAAACCAGTCCAGTGCACGAGATGTAACAGCTGGTGTACTACACTTGAGTTCAAATTGAGCGAATGATTAAAAAAAAATCTTTCTGAGGAAAACAGATCGGCAGCTGTGGCTTAGGGATTAGTGAAATGCAGTTTCCTAATTACTGGACATACCGACTCAAGGGTTCAAATTACTGCATTAATTTCCGTGGTTTATTTATTGTTGTTGACTCGCTCGCTCGCTTTGAACCCAAGTGTAGTCCACACTATTTATAGTACTGATGGACTGAATTTTGCATTTGGATTAGCTTTCCCTATTAACAGTGTCCCTTACCATCAGGCGAACCCACTCCGACTTCAGAGGTACTTGTAATTAACGTCCCCAGCTTGTCTGCTCATTGTCCACGTCTAATATTCACAAAAACTACTGAATGCAGTTAGTTGCATACAATGGCATGCAGAGGGGGGTGCGGGGGGTGCAACGGCCCTGGGCATCCAGCCGGGAGGGGGGCATCCAGTTAGGGAAAGGGGGCAGCACAGTGCAGTCGGAGGGGAGGAGAAATTAATGAGGTAAAGAACAATTTAGGGGCATCCAATCAAGGGGTTGGCCCCGGGCATCAAAGAACCTCTGCACGCCACTGGTTGCATATCCTTTACTGGCAACCCTAGCATGTTTTGGCTGTATATGATCTCTTGGCAAGTTTACGTTCAGTAGTTTGCCTTTGCTTTCTGAACGACCGGCACCCATACTAATTTATTAAAAAAACAACAACACAAGGTAGTCTGCTGCCAAATCGCCACAGCTGTGCTTCGAATGTGGATATGTGGAATTACAAACTGCATTCATAACCTCTTCACCATGGAGCCAGCACTGAATGCAAAATTGTATAGAAAATCACAAACAGCCGATAAATGCTGGGGTTGAGAACAACACACAAGCAACTTAACTGATTGAGTGCCAAAGGATAAAATATCGGCAGATGTATCCTCCCATTTGACCAGAA
>OY992896.1:9308864-9386364 GCA_963921405.1 Cepaea hortensis
CATCACTTATCCTTCTCCTACCAGTCTACAACCATCAGTGCTTGGCTCTCTTCCAGCATCAGTCACCGCCAGAGCACATGACGCCTCCCCTACAGCGACAGTTTAGCCAGCCATCTCCTTTCCATTCCAGCACCAGCAGTTCCATCATCCCTAAAACAACTCACGCATGACCTAACAGCCACCTCAAATGAAGTCACCAGTTGTGCATACATCTATACAATATCGCTATCATATATATATGTATATGATACTATATGCTAGTTGATAAAAATTAACACATACAACATCAAAGGGTCGTGTTATTATTATTATACAGACTGGGGGAGGCCATCTGTCGCTTGAAAGGTTTCCTTTTATCTGACATTCATCATCATCATCATTATCATCACCATGTGCCATGCCGGTAAGCATGGGCGATCATGTTTCGCCATCTTACACGATCACCAGAGTCATGGATCAGCTCAGTGTTCCTGTCTCGACCATGTCGTGTGGTCAAGCCATCCAGGTATTTACTTCTCTGTATCCCCTTGTTCTTTTACCCTCTGACAATAAAAGACAATGAATCTGCACACATATATTATTTATTATACTAGCAATAAACTTTTGCGTTACTTAGCAGATGAAAACAGTTTTTACTTTAGCCGTATTGTTTGCATGTTCCTCTTCTTTTCCTTCCTTCCTTCCTTCCTGCCTGCCTGCCTGTCTATCTTCCTTCCTTCCTTCATTCCTCTCTCCCACCTTCCTTCTCCCTCCCTCCCTCCCTTCCGCCTTCCTTCCTTCCTTCCTCCATTCCCTTCCTTCCTCCCTCCGTCCCATTTTTCCTTCCTCCATTCCCTCCCTCCCTCCCCCTCCCTTCCTTCCCTTCCTTCCTCCATTCCCTCCCTTCCCCCCTCTTCTCCTTCCAAAACGTCTGGCGAGTCTCCATGGTGAAGTGGTTTTGCTGCCTGCCTCATTCTCCGAATGTTGCGGGTTTGAGTCTGGCCTATGTTGTTTGGTTCACAAGTGCAGTTTTCTCAGAAATGCCCGAGGGGTCGTCGCTGGAGCTAAGGAGTTTGTGCTTTGTCCGATGCTTTCGGCAGGCCACCCTGCAGAAAGAGACCGAGCCATATGGAATAAAACCCAATGCCCTGGGAAGATTAACCCGGTCAACAAATGCTCGCAGAAGTCAGATGTGTCAGCCTAACGGCGCAAGAACGCAGCTCAGCTGTAAACAGGCACAATGCAATCACGTTCGGAAAAAAAAACTCTCCTTATGAACAAAGAAGAAGAAGAAGAAGAAGAGGAGGAGGAGGAGAAACCTGATACAATGAAGTCAATTCACTTGCCTTTTAATCCATTTTAAAACTGAGCTGCGGTATTTGCGTCTTTTGGTCAAACATCCAGCTTCTTCGGACGTTTTCTGACGGGGTTAACCTTCCTGGGCATTTTGTAGGATGTATCATGCTCTCAAAGTTGAGGTGACATCTTCAACTCTCCATCTACAGAAGATGCCCCAGCTGGCCCGTCTAGGACAACCAATTGCATGCCACTTGGCCCCCAAGAGAAGGCAGGGGCAGACCCTGGGCATTCCTCGCCAACCCATGAGGCTTCCATATTTACAGAGCCGACACATAGCGCTCTGCTAATGGGCTCACCCAAGGAATTGTTACATCCTGCACATGGCTGCTTAGCCTCACTTCCGTAAATATTGAGTTTTTCATTGACCATCGGCTGCTCCTTCAGAAATCGGAAGAATGCAGTCTGCAGATGATGTAAACACTGTGAGCTTTCGATTCTGACTTTCCACATGATGGATTTGCTGGCCAATATCTATTTGCTGGTTTAATACCTATTTGCAACACAGAAGAGCAGTCGTAAAACAGACGCCTGAATGTTTTGAGCTAAAGAAGGCAAATTTGACGAGGAAGGGAACTAGTTAGTTAGTTAGTTAGTTAGTCGACAGATCACCCTCGTTGCACATCAAACCATTCAGTCCATAAGTGCTCGGATCCCCTCCTCAGCAAATCCCGCAACGTGTAGCGGCTAACGACGCCAGTTCTGTGTTGGTTTATAAATCTTCTTTGGCTTCCTGCGTAGTGTTCTTGTTTGGCCACCCCTCTTTTAATTTGCTGCTCTCGCAGTCTGGCCATTGTTGTAGATTCACAGTCATCACTTGGTTCTCGCAAAAGTCTTACTTCTCGTAGAGCATTCAGAATGTAGGCCTGGTCCATGGCGCGTCCGCCCTCCACAGTAGCCTCCCCTGCGAGCTTGTCAGCCCGCTCGTTTCCTTGTACTCCCGCATGCCCTGTGCCCTGGCACGAAGATGAAACTAATCTTTGCCAGTCGAGACCGCTCCAAAGGCAGCAACCATTCTCTTCGGATCGACCCCTCCTCTATCCTCTTGATCATGTTCATTGAGTCGCTAAGGAAACAAGCCCTAGTGAATGTCTGTGTCTCGAGCCATGTTATTGCTTTACTTACTGCCGTGACTCCCATGGTCAGGCTACTTGTGGTTTCAGTGAAAGCACCAGAGTCCTCCTTCACAATTCTCCCTCCGGCCCGAGCTGTAAAGGCCCATGAGCTTCTCACATGTCGGACGACCGACCCATCTGTGTAGATGACCGCGTCACCGTCTAGCGAATTCTCGAAAATCAACGCTTGTACTTCAGCCTCAACAGCAGCCGGATTTTCATGTCTGCATTTTCTATCTAGTTGGATGCAAACTGAAAAGGATGTGCAGAAGTCTGTTGGCACTTGCACCCACTCCTCGCCAGGTTCTAAGTCCTCAAGTGAACACACCTGTTGAAGAATGTCTTCGGCTTGACCCATCCACGACCGTCCTCTTTTTAACCTGCTGCCCTTCACCTTCCTAATTTCACTATGCAGTGGATGTTGTGTGTTTGCGTTAATTCTGAGGTAGGCGCGTGCCCTGCAATCTTGTATTCTCTCTTCAATGGTTGGAAAATCAAGAAGGTAGCGCATCGCCCTGCATGCTGTATCTCTTGTACATCCAAGAATGAAGCTATGCGCAAGAATAATGCGCATAGCTTCATTCTGTATCCTTTCCATGCATGGCATCACATTGTGGCCTTGGTAGACATAACACCAACATGAGACTTACCAACTTTGTCGAGGTGTGAGTAGATGAAAGTGGACATACCGCCAGCATGAGACTTACCAACTTTGTCGAGGTGTGAGTAGATGAAAGTCGACATTTCGTCATTCAGCAGGGAATCAAAGGTTTCACTTAGAGCCACGGCTGCAGCAGCAGTGCCGATAACATATTCCACTGTAATATAACAATATATTCTGTGATAACATATTCCACTGTAATATAACAATATAGATATGTGTGATAACATATTCCACTGTAATATAACAATATAGATATGTGTGATAACATATTCCACTGTAATATAACAATACAGATGTGTGTGATAACATATTCCACTGTAATATAACAATACAGATGTGTGTGATAACATATTCCACTGTAATATAAAAATATATTTATTCTGTGATAACATATTCCACTGTAATATAACAATACAGATGTGTGTGATAACATATTCCACTGTAATATAAAAATATATTCTGTAATAACATACTCCACTGTAATATAACAATATATTCTGTGATAACATACTCCACTGTAATATAAAAATATATTCTGTGATAACATACTCCACTGTAATATAACAATATAGATATGTGTGATAACATATTCCACTGTAATATAACAATATACATATGTGTGATAACATATTCCACTGTAATATAAAAATATATTCTGTAATAACATACTCCACTGTAATATAACAATATATTCTGTGATAACATACTCCACTGTAATATAAAAATATATTCTGTGATAACATATTCTACTGTAATATAACAATATAGATATGTGTGATAACATATTCCAATGTAATATAACAATATAGATGTGAGTGATAACATATTCCACTGTAATATAACAATATAGATATGTGTGTGATAACATACTCCACTGTAATATAACAATATAGATGTGTGTGATAACATATTCCACTGTAATATAACAATATAGATATGTGTGATAACATATTCCAATGTAATATAACAATATAGATGTGAGTGATAACATATTCCACTGTAATATAACAATATAGATATGTGTGTGATAACATACTCCACTGTAATATAACAATATAGATGTGTGTGATAACATATTCCACTGTAATATAACAATATAGATATGTGTGTGATAACATACTCCACTGTAATATAACAATATAGATGTGTGTGATAACATATTCCACTGTAATATAACAATATAGATATGTGTGATAACATATTCCACTGTAATATAACAATATAGATATGTGTGATAACATATTCCACTGTAATATAATAATATAGATATGTGTGATAACATATTCCACTGTAATATAACAATATAGATATGTGTGATAACATATTCTACTGTAATATAACAATATAGATATGTGTGATAACATATTCCACTGTAATATAACAATATAGATGTGAGTGATAACATATTCCACTGTAATATAACACTATAGATATGTGTGATAACATATTCCACTGTAATATAACAATATAGATATTATGATAACATATTCCACTGTAATATAACAATATAGATATGTGTGATAACATATTCCACTGTAATATAACAATATAGATACGTGTGATAACATATTTCATTTTACATAGTGCATATATTTAATTTGTAAATATGTAGTAATTGTCTGTTCTGTTATTCTTACTGTTATGATTCTTTCTGATACATATTTTTTTTGGCTAAAATTCTTCTTGCTTGCCATGGTTCAATGACTATTCCCTCACCGTGTCTTGCCCTTTCTTGTTGTTCCACTCCACAGTAGACAAAAGTATAACCATGGTGGATCTCCTTGCATCCTCTCCCTTATATTCTGGTGTATGCTATTCCCATCAATTCAGCTTTCCTCTTTTCAATTGTTTCTATGAGTTCTTCTTCTTTACTGTTAAAACCACTGTATACCTTACCAGTATCAACCCCGGCAAGGAATGGGTGCCGGTGCCTCCAGCTTTTAAGTGTACCTTCTCCTGCATTATCACACTCGACAGACGGTGCAGAGAGCAGAACCCTGCCGCTGTCAATGCAGAGGTTAACGCGCTCATCTATGATCACTCAGATAGCCCCGAAGTGCTCATCTATACAGATGGATCTGTTGTAAAGCAGCAGAGAAGTGCGTGGGCATTTACAGCCCGTTCAGAGGGCCGAACCGTTCAAGAATCCAGTGGTGCCCACTCTATGACCACGAGCAGCATGACGATGGAGGTGATGGCAGTTACACAGGATTTCATATGGCTGGAATCACAGCATTATACCAACGTGTGTGTACTAAGTGATTCAATGAGCATGATTCAGAAGGTCGAAGCTGGATCTGTACGTAGACAGTGGACTGAGTCGCTGCGGAAGTCTGTTGTCCGCAAAGTCACCTTCATCTTCGTCCCGGGACATGCGGGAGTCGAGAGAAATGAACGAGCTGATAAATTGGCTGGCTCTGCACCCCCTGTAGATGGCCAGCCCATGGATCGTGCCGATGTTATTAACGCCCTTAAAGATATGGCGAGAACAGAGGATTTTGACGCCAGTGATTCCACATCGCTTTCCAGGATGAAAGACCTGGGAGTAAGAATCGACACAGCCAGACGCGAGAGGTACATCGGGAAAACAAAGCGCCTCGTCAACCAACACAGAACTGGCACTATTAGCCACCGGACGCTGATGCATATGCTGGGGGGAGGATCTGAGCACCTATGGACATGTCCGGAGTGCAACGAAGATACCCCAACTGATAACTAACTAACTAACTAACTACTGTTAAAACCACCAGATGTTCATTGTGCATATTTTTTGAAATGCTGATCTGTCTCCTAGTCCATTAACATTGGTCTATATCCATTTGGGTCAGTCCGATTATACTTCTTAGTTTTTCCACAAGCAGTATGAAAATCCCCTGCTGGCTTACTAGGCCAGTTGAAAATCTAGGACAGAAAAATCTGACCAAGGGGAGTTCATCCATCCTGGCAAGCCAGAGACCCGTTGGCCCATGACCTCGCAGTTATGGTTTCCTGGTCTACAACACAGGGGAGGCATGGTTGATGCCGTAAGAAGTCGGATGTGTCGGCGAAAGGTGCAAATATCGCAGCTCTGCTGTGATCAGGCACAACGCATTTACATTAAAAAAAAAAAAAAAAACATTTTGGATGAATGAAGAAGACGAGGAGGAGGAGGAAGAAGAGAAGAAGAAGAAAGATATTATTGACTGCAAATAAATACGATTGAGGGATTGATGGACGAGATGCCAACAAAATGAACATACACATTCAAATTGGAGGATAACTCCAAAACATGGTCAGTAAAGAAATGTCCACATGGAATATCACAACAAGAGACAGGCACCGCTGGAGATCTTTGTGTGAAGTCTTCTGTAGAAGAGAAAAGCTGACAGCTGGAGATCTTTGTGTGAAGTCTTATGTAGAAGAGGACAGCTGACCGCTGGAGATCTTTGTGTGAAGTCTTCTGTAGAAGAGGACAGCTGACTGCTTTTGGTCTTTTGTCCACAAGTAATGAGATCATACAAATCCTTGTTTACTTGCAGCGAATCTCTCTCTCTCTCTCTCTCTCTCTCTCTCTCTCTCTCTCTCTCTCTCACACACACACACACATGCATGCACACACACACATGCACACACACACACACACATGCACATACACGCACGCACGCACGCACACACACACTATTATCATTTGTAAAGCCAAACCTTTTGCCATTTCTTCCCGAAGGATCTAGCACACGACATTGACAGCAGTTGTCTTACAAGTTGATTCTTAACCCTTGGAAACTTTGACACAAGACCACACACTAAAGATAAGCAACCAATCAAACTTGGTGTCTTACAACATAAGTTCTCCATTGGCTCAAAACAGAAACTTACCAATAAGTCCCCAGCCAATGACAAAAGCTGCTAGTTCTCCCACAGTGACGTAAGCATACATGTAGGCGGAGCCGGAAGTTTGTGGACACATCCCAGCCAATTCAGCGTAATGGAAACCTTGTAAGGAAAGAAAAAGGGAAAGACAGCGATAAATATTCATCCATGGATCTTTCTCATGTAGTACAAGGTTTCAAGAGAGAGAGAGAGAGAGAGAGAGAGAGAGAGAGAGAGAGAGAGAGAGAGAGAGAGAGAGAGAGAGAGAGAGACAGAGAGACAGAGAGACAGACAGAGAAGAGGAGAAAGAGAGAGAGAGAGAGAGAGAGTCAGACAGACAGACAGACAGACAGACAGACAGACAGACAGAGATAGAGAATAAACAGAGAGACAGACAAGAGAAGGCGATAGATATATAGAGAGGCAGGAAGCGAGAGAGAGAGAGAATGTGAAAGAGAGAGAATGTGAAAATGTGTCAGAATGAGAAAGAAAGAAAGAAGGAAAGAACAAACGAAAGAAAGAAAGAAAGAAAGAAAGAAAGAAAGAAAGAGGGAGGGAGAGGCAGACAGAAAGACAGAAGGGAGGAGCGAACAAACTTTATTTCCAAAGGGTTAAGAATTGAGCATGTTAAAGAGGGAGAGTGAGTGAAGGACAGGTAGAGAGCGAGAGAGAAAGAGAGAGAGAGAGAGCGACACACACACAGCGAGAGAGAGAGAGAGAGAGAGAGAGAGAGAGAGAGAGAGAGAGAGAGAGAGAGAGATGGACACATTACAATAAAACAAGTTTTTAGTCAACAACAAGTTGCTTAAATATTCAGGCTTAAATGTGGCGCTCAGACCAAAATTCACCGGCACCCATTTTACAGTCTACCTGGGAAAATAATTTTGGCTGGTTCTTGAGCCATTGGAGAACTACCTGACGCTCTCCCTCATCCGTGTAAAACTTTTGTCCTCCGAGATGCTGATTCAGAGGTCCACAAAGGTGAAAATCACTCGGAACGAAGTCAGGACTATAAAGCGGATGTGGCAGTACCTCCCAATGTAACTGGTCAATAATTGTCATAGTTTTGGTGGCTGTATGGGGTTTGGCGTTGTCGTGCTAAAGAATGACACTTATCGGTCAACCTTTCATCCTCAATGGATTCATAATCTCCAGTAAAGTGTTTACACCATTCAGACACCAATGACCTTCTGACTTTCTTAAAGTCTGTTCTCCAAACAAATGACCATGACGATAGATTTCAGCGGTGTTTGAACCTTCTCCTCCCCCCCCCCCCCAAAAAAAAAAAAAAAAAAAAATTCATCACAGCACGCTGTTCTTGCACTGGAGCCCACCGGTCAGACGCCATTTAAAAAAAAATAAAAAAAAAGCTCGGGAAAACTTGAAACTTGCCCACTCCACCACCAAGTGTCAGATGTTTACTGTTTACTGTGGAGCAGTCACTAAACTTACTAATCTTCGTCTTTGGGTTATCCCGAAGTCGCCGATACATAAATGTATTTTCTCCATATAGAGAGGACAACAATAAGGCAACTGGGACTGATGGAATTGCTGCTGAATTTATAAAGGCAGGTGGCCATGCATTACATCTAAAGCTATACGAACTAATAATAAAGATCTGGAGGACAGAAGAATTACCCCATGACTGGAAAGAGTCATTATTGATACCTATCTTTAAGAAAGGAGACAAGTTCCAATGTGGAAATTATAGAGGAATATCACTACTGTCCACAAGCTATAAGATACTATCCGCAGTATTACTAAATAGACTAAAACCATATTCAGAAGACATATTAGGTGACTACCAGGCGGGTTTTAGACAAAACAGATCAACAATAGATCAGATATTTATCTTACGACAAATAGCCGAGAAACATTGGGAATATAAAAGAGATCTCCATAACATTTTTGTGGATTTTAAAAAGGCTTATGATAGTGTCCATAGGAATAGTCTATGGAATGCTATGCAGGAATTTGGAATACCAAGGAAGTTAATCAACATGACCAGACTATGCATGGAAGATACTTATAATATAGTAACATATAAAGGCAGGAAATCAGACCCCTTCCAAATAACATCTGGCTTGAAACAGGGTGATGCACTATCGCCGCTACTCTTCAATCTGGCTCTAGAGAAAGTTGTAAGGAAGGTAAAGGAGGAATGTGATATTGGAGGAACATCCAAGCTGCTTGGTTATGCAGATGATATAGATATTATAGGGCAAAGTGAACAAAAGACATTGGAAATATTGACTCACTTAAAGGAAAAAGCCCAACAGATGGGGCTGGTTATCAACCAAGATAAGACAGAATATATGGTAATTTCAAGAGACGGAATGGCTAGAAACTCTGGCCACATACAAATAGATAATATGACCATTAAAAGAACGGAAACATACAAATACCTGGGTACGATCTTCAACTGCTCCAACATCATAAGGGAAGAAATACAAACTAGAATCAACTCTGGAAATAAGATATACTATGCACTACAACATCTACTAAAATCAAAGGCGCTATCTCGTAACACCAAAATCACAATATACAAAACACTGATCAGACCAGTTGTGCTGTATGGCTCTGAAACCTGGAGTACAACGAAAGGAGACGAAGCCTTGTTACAAACCTTTGAGAACAAAATTTTAAGACGCATCTTTGGACCCATTAGGGATACACAAAGTGGAGAGTGGAAAAGAAGAAGTAACAAAGACATTTATGATCTGTTTAAGTCCCCGCTAATCACTGGTATCATGAAGGCTAATAGACTACAATGGCTGGGGCATATAGAAAGAATGGAAGATAATAGGGAAACAAAACTCGCTTACACTCAGGAAATAAATGACCGTAGACCCCGAGGTAGACCAAGAAGGCGGTGGAGAGATAATACATGTACAGACCTACAAGCACTTGGAATCAACGACTGGCAAGAGAAGGTCCACCAGAGAGACGAATGGAGACGGATTGTATTTGCAGCAAAGAACCTCAATGGCTCGGAACGCTGAAGAAGAAGAAGAAGAAGATAGAGAGGACAACAGACACCACGTGTGACCAAGTGGTGAATGTAATTACCATTGCAATTACCAAGTGGCGATGTGCATAAACGATTGGCATATACACTATATACAAATATGATGCATAAATAAGACACATAAACGAGGAGCACAAACGAGACATATAAACGAGATACATAGATAATACACGCACGCACGCACGCACGCGCGGGCGCACACACACACACACACACACACACACACACACACACACACACACACACACACTATGCATACAGATTCACACTCACGGGAAGTCGCTTGGTCAAAAGGTTAACGTTGGCAAGGTAGGAAGTCCACTCCCTACACCGGACAGTTGGACTAAAATGTTGACTTGTCTTCCTTGGATTGGGGACGTAAACTACAAGTACCTCAGAAGTCGTAGCGGGTTCGCCTGATGGCGAGGGACACTGGTAATAGGGAAAGCTAATCCACACGCAAAAAGCAGTCCAGTGTGGAATACACTTGAGTTCAAAGTGAGCAAACGAAAAAAAAAACATGTGCGCACGCGCGCGCGCACACACACACACACACACACACAGAGTCAGATAGACATACAAACAGCCCCCCCCCCCCCCCGGGGCGCACACACATTCATTATATGTGTGTGTATGTATTCGTGTATGTATGTGTGTATGTTTGTGTTTATGTGTGTATATGTTTGTGTGTGTGTGTCTGTATGTGTGCATGTATGTGTGTATGTGTGTGTGTATACATATGTATGTGTATACATGTGTGTAAGCATGTATGTCTATGTTTGTGTGTGTATGTGTGTGTATGTTTATGTGTGATTGTGTGTGATTGTGTTTGTGTGCGTTTATGTGTTTGTGAGCGTTTTTGTGTGATTGTGTGTGTTTGTGTATGTTTGTGTGTGTCTGCGTTGCATGTTCATTACAGGACATTGTACTCAACTCCAGGTTGTTATGGCAATAATACGTTCATTAGTTTGCCATGGCTTTCTGAACGAGACATCAACGTTGTAGTCCAACTTAATGCCAGTGCAGAGGTTGACCCGTCTGCCTGGACATCAGCGCACCGGAAGTTTTAGAGCAAACGCTCTAATCACTGTGACCACATGGACGGCTATACAGCAAGCCACTGAACGGACAACTGCCTAGATAATCAACCTGGGGTTGATCACAACGTCCAGCAATGGCCGTGCAAAAAAAAATATACACAGACAGACAGACAGACAGACCCACCCAGACAGATATACGACCCTTTTGGTCTCATAACCGCCGTATATCTACGGCACGTGTGGCCACCTCTCAGACTCTCATTTGCTCTCGTCACCACCTCGGATGCAAATTTCCAAGAGTTCTGGCGCGTGACCTTACGTCAGCTGCCTTTGATGTTTTTGTTCATGGTTGCTGGCTGGTTGCCTGAGTCTGGGTGGGGGTTTTGTCCTTTCCTTACACTTTGGTGCCGCGAGGCCGTAGTTGCTTGCGCTCGTGATTGCCATTACACGTCGTCTACTTCTTCTTCCACCTCCTCCTCCTCTCCATATTTTCTTCTTCCTCCTAATTATCCCCCTCTCCCCCTCCCCATTTCTTCATCTTCTTCTTCTTCTTCTTCTTCTTCTTCTTCTTCTTCTTCTTCTTCTTCTTCTTCTTCTTCTTCTTCACTCTCTTCATCATCCTCTTCGCTGTTCTCTTCATCGTCCTCCTTATCCGCTTCCTCCTTTTCTCTTTCTCTTCCTCTTATAGATTTTCTCTTCATCCTCCTCTTCTTCCCCTCCTCCTCTTCTTTTTCACCTTCTCTTCTTCTTTCCATCTACTTCTTCTTCTTCTTCTTCTTCTTCTTCTTCTTCTTCTCCCCCCTCCTCCTCCACCTATTTCTTCCGTCTCCCTCCTTCCTTTGTCGCGGTGAGTGTGTTACACCCAAGTAATACCCCGTCAGTGTGTCAGGGGTCAGTGTGTCAGAGGTCAGTGTGTCAGAGGTCAGTGTGTCAGAGGTCAGTGTGTCAGAGGTCAGTGTGTTAGAGGTCAGTGGTCAGCGTGTCAGGGGTCAGTGTGTCAGGGGTCAGTGTGTCAGAGATCATTGTGGATCTATGTGAGCTCACTACCTCCAGACAAATCCCATGTAGGGTAGCGGGATCCATCCACCCGCCCTAGGCTTTCTTTCCTACCAATTATGCCAGGGCACTGGTAATACGGCCTACTTTTGTGATGTTCAACTGCCGTAGCATTTATAAAGTGAATAATTTGTACAGAGTACCTTCAGTTTTCGCCCCTATTTGATAAGACTGGATATCCAATCTCAATACCCAAGAAGCCAGGAAGACATATATCATTATAAATCAGTATTTCTGGCGCTGTTAAGGATTTTGTCCTGCCAGTTTTCTGATTTGTTATTAGACAATATAATTAGGTTATGAGGGCAACTTCACTTTGTACATCAAATGACGAAAAAGACATTAATTACCTGTCAAAACTGAAACAAGGCCGGCTACAAACAGTGAGACCACGCCTCCTGGCCCCGCCTTCGTGGATGCGATGATTCCAGCCGTCAAGTACATCCCCGCCCCACAGCAAGATCCCACACCCAACGAGATGAGATCCACCGTTGTAAGACATTTCTCCAACTCAGCCCCGCCTCCTTTTCCATGATTAGCTGTATTTTCTAGTGGGCGTTTCCTAGATATTACACGTAGCAGTTTAGCCATGAAAATGCACACGACGCGATTCACCAAATCTGACGCATGTTCACACACCTGGTGAAATAGAAACAGAATAGGCATTGACAATATGTAAATCAGATAATGTACGTCTTGTACGCCTCTTCTCTTTCTCCTCCTCCTTCTTTTCACTTTTTTTTTTCTTCTCCTCTTCATCTTCTGTTGCTGATACTACTACTACAACGTCTTCTTCGTTTACTTCTTCTGCTATTGCTGATGCTTCTGCAACTACTTCAACTTTCTCGATTGTGCTCAATCACATATTTCAGGTCTGAGAAGATGCAGCCTGTGGTGAATGGCAGGCTCAACAAACGGAAGTGAGGCTAAGCAGCCATGTGCAGGAAGTGACGTAACCTAGGGCGAGCCCACTACCAAAGCTTAACACTTGCGGAAGCCTCCTTGGATAGCGAGGAGTGCCCACGGTGTGTCCAGGTCTTCACTTGGGGGACGATAGAAAGTTTGAAATGCACGAAAAGCACCAGATTTGAGGTACTATACTGGCACCTTGCGTCTTGACAGACGATAGTTTGTTACACTGTGAGTGAGATTGGCATAATAACCTCCCCTTAGCGCAAAGTATGGGCTGAATTGTAGAGACTAAGACCCGACTAACGTTGAGACACTAGAAGACATTATACCGAAAGCGACGTCCGCAATATACTCCATTCCTAAAGAGGCCTGCGAGGGGTGTGGTCAATACTTTGAAGGGGATGGGTCTTCAGATCTGCAGACCAGTAATTGTAATTTCCCAGCCACGGCTCCGCTACTTTTTAAACAGATCCCGTATCTAAACAATGACCTAGATACTAAAAGCAAAATTATTTACAAAAAGAAAGCAAAGCACACTCCAAAATGTGCATTAATAGACAGAGAAATACGTCACACGTAGAGAGTTGATGTAATAAAAAAAAAAAAAAAGAGGCAAGTGCAATATTTCAGCCACGTCAAAAAATATAACACGCTCATAAAACCCACACTGAAGGGAAAGAATGAAGGGAAAGCGAGCAAGAGGTTGACAATGAGACAAGTGGGAACATAACAACAAGAGGTGGGTGAACAGCAATCTGATAGAATGTACAGTCAGGGCGAGAGACAGACAGTGTTGGAGATCAATTGCAGCCAACCTTCAGCGTGGAGGCAGCACCTGATTATTGATTGAAAAAATGAGAGGACAGAGTGGCCGAAAGATTTATCGCGTTCGTGACTAAACTTCCTGTGCGCTGAAGATTGGGTAGTGACGTCGGTCAGTTGGACCTAAACGTTGACGTCTCGTTCAGAAGGCAATGGCAAACTGCTGAACGCAAAATTGGCTATAAATTCAACATGGGGTTGATTACACGTCCTGCAGAGGACATGAAGCATTGGTGTTACTAAACAATACCTTTCAAGGGACTGAAATCACACGTATTTCACAAACACGACATCAATAACTGACTGAAATCACACGTATTTCACAAACACGACATCAATAACTGACTGAAATCACACGTATTTCAGAAACACGACATCAATAAATGACTGAAATCACACGTATTCACAAACACGACATCAATAACTGACTGAAACCACATGTCCTTCTATAAGACCTACACGACATCAATAACCGACTGAAATCACACGTATATCACATACACGACATCCATAACTGACTGAAATCACACGCATATCACATACACGACATCCATAACTGACTGAAATCACACGTCCTTAACATAAAACAAACACGACATCCATAACTGACTGAAATCACACGCAGATCACATACACGACATCCATAACTGACTGTCTTTTCAACTTTTCACATTGGGCAGTGGGAAGTGTTTTATGTGATATTCACTGGCACAGGAACGGAGCATAATGGGGACGACCCGTTGCTGTGAAGTTGGAACCGTGACTAGCTAACTAACTAACTATCTAACTGACTGAAATCACACGTCCTTAACATAAAACAAACACTACATCCATAACTGACTGAAATCACACACATATCACATACACGACATCCATAACTGACTGAAATCACACGCATATCACATACACGACATCTATAACTGACTGAAATCACACGTCTTTAACATAAAACATACACGACATCCATAACTGACTGAAATTACATATCCTTCACAAAAGACAAACACGACACCCATAAATACCTGACTGAAACATGAACAAACACAAATAAATATCTGCACGCGAATACCTACAAGAACGAAATGGATATCCAGCCTGCTATGATTCGAATCCACTCACCCTCTGCCTATTACATGCCCTCGCACGGCAGCTCAGGTAATAGCGTTTAGCACGCGCGATAATCTCTCATAAATATTCGCCTCTCTAATGACCCTTAAACCTACCCGCAGTACACTTAATCGCATGTCTAGCTAAAGGAGAACCGGTCGTTAAACCGAATATTAGCTATAACATTCCATTAAATCTATTTTCGGCCATTACGACTAACGACACGTAGATAGTAGTTCTCAAGTGGACCAATGGAGGGACACGGGGGCGGACTGACTGAATAGGCACTTCATTTGTCACAATTTACTGTTTTTTCGTCTCTTTGGCTGCCGCCGCTGTCGTAATATAGGTGAATTTCAAGCGAACGAACGAACGAACGAACGAACGAACGAACGGAAGAAAGAAAGAAAGAAAGAAAGAAAGAAAGAAAGAAAGAAAGAAAGAAAGAAAGAAAGAAGAAGAAGAAGAAGAAGAAGAAGAAGTAGAAGAAGAAGAAGAAGAAGAAGAAGAAGAAGAAGAAGAAGAAGAAGAAGAAGAAGAAGAAGAAGAAGAAGAAGGCTTTGGAACTTCATATCGCCACAGAAGCACATAAAGACAAAACCAGGTCATGGTTGAGCACAGCACACACAAACTGACTGGGATCAGATCTTGTTAAGTCATGTCCCGCCCCAGGTTTCACGTATCCCATTGTCAGCGGACACCAACCCTTTGCCCCAAAGGATCGATCTATCGATAGTGAGTGCACAGATATGCACGACTCGGGCTAGTAAATCCACTGTTGAGACATATGGTGCGAGGGGCGATTTCAATGCTGGGTGGTAAACTCAAACAGCAGTGTCAGTAAGCCGTTAATCAATCTAGCGATGGGGAAGCCTCGTGGCCTTTGGCATATAGTTACACATAGCAATAACCAGCAATGATAGTCAAATATTAGTCTTTCCTCTTGAGCCTAAGGCGGCGCATAGGGCAGAAGTCCTGTCTCTCCATGCTTGGCGGTTCGCTGCTACCTGTTGTAGATCTTGGATATTTACTTGGCCATTGAATGAGCCTTCTCTAATGATGGTTCTACGCAGGGTCTCTCTTGGTCTTCCCCGTTTTCTTTTCCCTACTGGTGACCATGTGAGAGCTTGGTAGGGGAGTCTTGTCTTGTCCATTCTGAGTACATGGCAGATGTAGTTCCAACGGCGTCTTCTTATAAAATTGGATACTGTATCTTGCTTAGTCTCTTGTCTTATTTGCGTATTGGTTCTTAAGTCTGTCCAGTGGATGTTTAGAAGTCTTCTAAGACATTTGTTCTCAAAATTATCTAATTTTTTATCTAAAGCTACCGTCGATTTCCAACTTTCACATCCATACGTTAACACTGGAATCACACAAGAGTTGAAGATTTTAAGTTTTGTGTGTTTGCTGAGTGTCTTTGACTTCCAGATGTTTGACAGTTTGACAGATAGTCAAATATACGAGTAACGAATCAGCAATAGCAAAGCCTGGGAATGTGGATAAACAGAAGATTAGGTCGTGTTTCACGGAACAAAAACAGTTACACCCAGAATGTTCTAGAGCGGCTGGCTATGAATAGGGAGCTATGAGGGGGAAACAACAACAAGAAAAATTACTACTTTGGTAGCATAACAAGTCTTAACTGATTCATTGCCAAAGGATAATATATCGGCACATGTGACCTGCCGTGTGGACAGAAGGGTGATATATCGCCATTTATCTTGTTATGTGTTTTGTTTCGTGGTATCCTCTACAATTGCAGTGGTCAGTGAACATAGATGTACATTATAATACTGGTTCATTTGACTGTGTACCATGTTTGGTCCAAACCAACTTTTTGTTTTTCACTGAATCAGTTAAAAGAGTTAACGTCCGGTTAAGGGAAATAAAAACAAGTTACTAATTCGGTCGCATTAAAAGAGTTAACACGCTTATGAAAACGGTACTAGAGGGAAACATCGAAGGCGGGCGAGGAAGAAGTAGACAGCGGTACACAAGGGAAGGTAACAACATCAGGAGATGGACGAACAGCAGTTTGTCTGCGTGTACAACCAGGACAAGAGACAGACAGTGTTGGAGATCCAGTCTTTCTTCCAATGCTTGCTTGCTTGCTTGTGTTCGTTGGCTTGAGCTCCAAAGCGAAGTCGTGTATGTCGGATGAAGGCATCCTGTTGTCCAACATCAGTGTGATGTCATACAGGACCTGAGGTTTGTGTGAGTATCCGTTGTCCCTTGTCTGGCTTATTGGTGTGCAGACTGGTGGTTCCTCGCCGTACAGGCAGACACTCTCCGACTTCGGAGGAATCGGTGATCCTACTGACTTTAGCCAGGACCCCGAAGGGACCTGTTGCCCAGGACGCTCGACGAGGACGCGTCAATAGGTCTTGGCCAGTATATAACCCGGCCCTGGTGCCTTGGAAACACCTCTGCGTCCCTTTTTTCCAATGAAACCAACCGTCATTTTGAAGGCGGAATCTGGTTGTTGCTCCAATTGATGCTCTCAAAACATGGTTATATAGACGCAATGGTTTGGTTTTAACCACTACGTCACTTCCTGTCAACTTACCTACCGAGCACGTGTCACACATATTAATTTTCGTACGCTAAGATTTAGATTCTCCAGGATTTCGGCCAGGTAACTTTGTTTTTTCTTTATAGCTGTCTAATGTAGTTGTATCAGTATAATTGTGTCCGCTGAAGAAGGTTTCGTAGCCGCAACGTCCATCCTGTCATTTGTGATTGGGTTTTAGTACTGTTGACCTATTCCGCTTTTCGAATTTGTTGATTTACTCATCAAATATGGACGTCAAAGCACCCAGGACATAGCCATGTGTGCTCGGTCTCCTTCAGAATATGTCAAGAGTGTGAATGATGATGGATCCAGTGGTCAGTTGCTTACTCACGTCTTAGTTTCCTCCTCTGTGGCGTTCCTTACTGCCTATGCCCTAATGGATTGCTGATTCCATCAGCCATTGCCGATGGCAGTCAACGATTTGCACATTCTCGTGCAACAGGCGATCATTTACAGACAGTACTACAAGTACAAGATGACGTCCGAGAAGAAAGAGTGTGAGTGAAATCAGCATAATAACCTCTCCATAGCACGGTGTTAGTATAATCTCACTACACTTTGTATATAGAACGAATATGAAAAATGAAGTACCTGACGTCATCAAAAATTGTGCTGTACAGTCTACCGTGAAGCAATATGCAGCGAATGGCTGTCGTCTGCTGGATAATTCTTTGCATTCCAAACAGAATAGCGTTATCAACTGGAGGAAGAATGGTTTTGGTTGAACAAATGTTTCGAAATGGCGGTCGATACACAGGGACGTAACAACAGACACGTTGCAGAAAGTATTTGATAAAATGAAGAGACTTGTACAATCATATTTTGAATCATTTCCAACACCTGTTATAACGAATACTTTTGTTGTGCTTTTTAGTTTCCCCAAAACAGCGTTAGACCATAGCAGTGACTAATTTAATGGATTATTTAGCAAATTTTTTTGACGATGTCATGTACTTCATTTTTCAGATTTGACGTACATACAAAGTGTAGTGAGACTTTACAAACACCCTGTACAATCACACGGAATGACACTATCCAGTGCCACACATCGGGCGCTGGAAGGTCAGCTATTCCTCTTCTCGACGCTTGATGGCAAAAGTGAAAAATGATAATGATTACACATGAAATATCAGTTGGGGAAACTTTTGAGGCCACTAAGATATTTTATAAATAAACACAGATGTAGTATTCGACACTCACAAAAGTAGAAGAAAGACGGAGAGACCAGAGGACACACAAGACAGCATAAAAACTTAAAGCTATCCGTCTCCACCCGTCTCTCTGGTTGACCTTCTCTTGCCAGTCGCTGATTCCAAGTGCTTGTAGGTCTGTATGTATATTATCTCTCCACCGTCTTCTTTTGGTTCACGTGCTTGGCTGATAAACCAATGGTGCGATGCTACCATCGGAGGAATTAAAGCGTTTCCGGCTTGGGTCAAGATGGCGGGACGTGTTTTCTTCTAGCTTGACTAAAGAGGGTTGATCGGCGGCTTGACAATCCGCCATCATAAAACTCTCAACTGTTACAGAATCAGATTTCTGGCTCCAAATGTTTGACGCTTCGCACAAACATGGAGAGCCACGACTTCTGCCCTATGCGCCGCCTTAGGCACGAGAGGAAAGACAAGATACGGACAAACCGCTTAATGCGATCTCGGATGTGGTGAATTTTTATTGTGAAGAACAATATTTTATTGTAGGTTGTAAAGCATTACTGCATGCTTGAACATTTATAAGAGGAATTTCTGATAATAAGTACTATTTCTTGGGTCCCATATGAGTTCGCCTTATCAGATCTCCACTGTAGTTCCCCCGCCAGGATTCGAACCTCTCACCTCCAAGTGACAACAGCGCCTCGCTGCAGGAACAAGTGTACTTGGAGGCACGGCCGAGCATCGAAGCACACTTTGTGTCTAGCTGGTTATGTGCTGAAGTACACGTGATCCTGCAGAGAGGCGCTGTCGTCATATGGAGGTGACAGGTTCGGATCCCAATGAGCGCCAAGCCAATACATGTGAATGTATTTATTTACAGACAGTATCACGTCTTCCTGGCTCATCCTCAGCGACCGACGCTCATATCTTCGAAACCAACGCGATTCGGTCAGCGTCTAAATCGCCTGTACCTGATTTTGAAATCTTGACTTGGTGTGTCGGGAAATTGCAAAACGCGTTCACTGAAACTAAGCCACAGCGCCGGTATATAAGTTTTATGAACATCAATCAATACCCATCAACGATATATACAGTAGTTGTATGTAGAACGGGGGGGGGGGGGGGGGGGAGAGAATGAGCCTTAGCTTGAATAGCAGAAAGGCAGAAGTTATGATAATTTCAAAGAAATAGATTGTGCCTAAATGTGCATTTAATGTACAGGACGTTATTTTGGGACAAGTGCAGGAATTCAGATATCTAGGCGCGCGGATAACATCAGATGGAAGATGCATCAGTGAGATAAAGAACAGAATAGGACAAGCAAAAACTGCATTCTATCAAATGAAGAAAGTTTTGTGCAATAAGTCACTGTTCTTGAAAGTTAGAAAAGGTGTTCTTGTATGTTACATAGAACAAGTTTTAACATACGGCTGCGAAGCCTGGACAATTAGTAAACAGGCGAAAAAATCTCTAGAAGCCTCGGAGATGTGGTTTTACAGAAGAATGCTTAAAATTAGCGGGACAGCCAAAATGAGCAATCTGGATGTTTTAAGGGAAGCTGAGTCGCAAAAACAACTTATCACAAACATCATAAAGCGGAAGTCATCGTTATTTTGGCCAAGTTATGAGAAGACAAAAACTGGAACTTGTTGCGACAACCGGAAAGATTTGCAGAAATGGAGATAGAGGAAGACAGAGTGAGAAGATTCTTGACAGTCTTGTGTCATAGCACGGAAGGGAGTCAACACACGAATTGAGTTCGGAGATCGTAATTTGTGGAGAGGCATGATCGCCCACACCAGCCGGCAAGGCACTAGATGATGATAATGATGATGATGATGAATACCCATGAATGTTGCTCCCATGTTAAGCCATGAAGATACACAGACGAGAACTCACCATGTTCGTGAATCAAGTGCGAGTGACAATACACACATAATGGTTAGGTCAAATACCAGATGACAGCGCCACCTGGCGGGACTTTGAAGTGAGACAAATGTTATGAATGGGTAATGTGATAGACACAGCATTAAAACATTCACACTTTGCTTGCAGTGATGTTTACAGTATTTAGTTTGTGTTGGAGGGTCGTTGTTGTGACTTGTTGTTATCGCAGTGTCAGGTTTTAGTCAGATATGACTGAGCTACCGTATGACAGTAGACGCTACTACCTGCTTTCTGTTATCGCCGGATGTGGGCGCCGCTTACAAAACCCGACACCCCACATTGTGCCAACGAGTTCGGGCGGATGATCGTAAGTGGCAGGGTACAAGTCTTATCCTGGTGCGAATAAATGCAACTTAAAGACTAAATATCGTGGCAGGGCAGACCAGGCTGTAAGCTATGGCTAGAATCTGGTCTAGGATCGAAGCTCCGACATGCGGACAGTTAGAGCATTGCTTTGCTGATCCGACAGCTTCTGCAATTTGCCTTGTTCCAGACGCATTGGTGTCACCTTTCCTCTGGAGTAAACTAAGCAGGCCGAGAGAGGGATCATGTTGCATAGGCAACATGCAACGTGCTTAAAAAAAAAAAAACACACACACAAAGCCTGGGCTGAATTTAGAGACCATGTGTTGCCCATGCAGCATGATCCCTATCTCGGCCTGTCTAGTTTACTCCAGAGGAAAGATGACACCAATACGTCTAGAACAAGACAAGCTGCAGAAGCTGCCGGATCAGCAAAGCTATGCTCTAACTGTCCGCCTTTCGGAGCTTCGATCCTAGACCAGTTACCAACCAAGGCTTAGAGCCTGATCTGCCCTGCCATGACATTTAGTCTTTAGGTTGCATTTCGTCACACCAGGATAAGACTTGTACTCTCCCAATTGCGCTCTTCCGCCCAAAGCCGTTGGCACAATGTGGGGTGTCGGGTTTGGTAAGCGCCGCTCAACATTCGGCGCTAATAGAAGCAGGTAGTACCGTCTACTATCATACGATAACTCAGTCATATCTGACTAAGACCTGACATATAGACTGGCCTTAGCACAGCACATATTACACAGCACATATTACACAGCACTTATTACACAACACATATTACACAGCACTAAATGATTAAGTGTCATGGACTGATTCATCGTGGAATTCAAACTTCCCGTAACTGCCACGAGCTTATAAACCAAACTGTAGTTAAAATATTAATACAGTAGTTTTCATTATACAACCCCCTTTAATTTTATATATAACACAACATGTCTGCTACCATATTAACAGCTTTTAAGTCATAACTGTGACTTTCTATTTTCCGCCCTCCATTGTTTGGGTCAAACCCTACTGTTTGTTTCGCACTGAATTTATTAAGAGCATTCGCAACTACACCAGCAAACATTTTGAGAACGCGCATGGTTCCTATTAAAGATTTTCTGAGTTGTTTACAGATCGGAACTGTGAGGTGAGTATGAACATTCTTTTCAATTAACATTTTTTCAATTAACATTTTTTTCAATTAACATTTTTTTCAATTCTCTTTTTCTCTTCTTTGCTTTCATTTTTTCATGCTTTTGTTCTTCTCGTCCTGTCGTCACATTCTGATGTAGTCACAGGAGATCTCCTTGACTGTATGTTGTGTTTGTGAATGTGTTTGTTTGCTGATGAAGGCTAATCGCCGCAACGTCCTGTATGTGTCTTAATTCTGTTATGTAAAGCTGCACTACTTTGTGTCATTTTATATTGTTTACACCGTTCCTATTAAGACGTTTCTCGTTGCATTTTCTGCTGATGAATTGAACGGGGACGTAACTCTATCTTACTCCCCTTTACAGCTTGATGTTTCATCGGCTGCTCTGACAGCTGCTTGATGTTCATGTCGTAATTATTCAGTTAAATGAATAACGTGTACTAGAAAAGCCATATATCGCTTGATGTTCCGCAGTTTCGTATGCCAGGTCTGAGGTATGTGACTGAGCTACTAAATGACAGTAGACGGTACTACCTGCTTTCTGTTAGAGCCAAATGTTGGTCGGTGCTCATGAAAACCGACACCCCACATTGTACCTACGTTTCGGGCGGAGGAACGCAATTGGGAGGGTACAAGCCTTACCATAATGCGGAGAAATGCAACATAAAGGCTAAATATCATGGCGGGCCAGACCAGCCCTAAGCCTTGGTCAGCAACTGGGTTAGAATCATAGCTCCGATAAGTGGACAGTTAGAACATTTCTTTGCTGATCCGGCAACTTCTGCAGCTTGACATGTTCCAGACGTGTTGGTGTTATTTTTCCTCTGGAGTGAACTAGGCAGGTCGAGCTGCATGGGCAACACATGGTCTTTAAATTCAGCCCAGCTTTTTGATATGGTGAGGTATATCTACATTTTACAAACTATCCTCTGTCATGATGGCCAGGTGCCAGTCCACAGTTTCTAATGCTGAACACAGAGAAAGGCCTTACTGTAGTCTATGAAGGAAGTATGACAATCTGTACTGTAGTCTATAAAGCAAGTATGACAATATATACTGTAGTCTATGAGTAAAATATGTCAACATGGTAGAGGGGCTTGCAGATCTACAAATTGATGGTTAAGACATTAGACTTATAAAAAACATATATTGGAAACAACATGCTGCCATAAGGATTGATAATGAAGCGGGTCAATATCATCAGCCTATTAAAAGAGGTGTGAGACATGGATGTGTAATGCCTCCAGATCTTTTTCCCTATACAGTGAACATATTTTCAGAAATGTAGAAGATATAAATGGAATCAGCATTGGAGGACGAAACATCAATAACATTAGATATGCAAACGATACAGTATTGATTGCAGACAATGCGCGGGATCTGCAACAAATAGTAGATGCGGTTGTTGCACATATGTGAACAACTAAGGTTAGAATTACATTGTAAAAAGACACAGGTTATGGTCGTCACTAGGAAGAACGAAGTACCACAATGTAATATACAAGTAAATGGGAATATTCTTCAACAAGTGAATCGGTACAATTATCTTGGAACAGTCATAACATCTGATGGGAGATGCCTTGAAGAGTTTAGAACAAGAATCGCCATGGCGAAAGTAGCCTTTAGCAAGATGAAAAACATACTGACTAATAAAAAGATGTCAATTAAAAGGAGAAAAAGAGTTGAAGTGCTACATAGAACCTGTTCTTTTGTATGGATGTGAAGCGTGGACAATAAGCAGTCAAGCTGAAAATATCTGATGGCTGTGGAAATGTGGTTTCTGAGGAGAATGCAAAGAATACCATGGACAGACAGAAAAACTAATGACCAAGTACTATAAGAAATAGATGAAAATCGTAAATTTATTAGAGAAATTAGACGTAGGCAGTAACAATTTTTTGGACATATTATGAGAAGAAATAAATTGGAGAACTTGGTGACAACTGGCAAGATCGAGCTGAAGAGAACAAGGGGAAAACGAAGAAGTAAATACCTGAATAGATTAGCCACGTGGCATGGTCGAGACAAGAACACTGAAATAATCCACGACTCTGGTGATCGAATGAAATGGCGAATCATGACTGCCCACGCTTATCGGCATGGCACATGATGGATGGATGGATGGATGAATGGATGGATGGATGGATGAATGGATGGATGGATGGATGGATGGATGGATGGATGGATGTCCTTTACAGGACGTCATTGTCAGCAACAGCGTTTTTGACTGTGATTTCTTGACAATTTTACATTCAGTAGTTTGCCATTGCTTTATCTATGCCTACTTTTGTATGAAAACCAACGCAAAGTGGTATGCTTCAAAGACAACAAAAATATAATTTAAAAATAAATAAATAAACGATCCATAGCAAAACAATGAGAAAAGCTTATACAAAACGAAGGAGTGTAGTAACTACACAGACGTGACCGTTTGTTAGGTCCTGTTCCCGATTTAAAATTCTGATCCGATCGCGTCTTGAAAGTTGTTGAGAAATACCAGCACAGGTACGCTGTGTTTCACACCTGTCTCGGACAGGTAGCCTCAGGTGTGGCCAACACCCGGTGAATGAACTATTTCCGCGTTTATTAAATTCATATGACGTCACCTATCTAGACCACGCCTTGCAGTTTTACGTTTCAGCATTCTCATGGCTCGATAGCTTGTACTGTCCACGGTGATCTTGTGGCTAGTATTCCGGGCTTTCACTGCGGCGGTCGGGGTTCGATTCCCTGCATTGGGAGTAATCTTGAAAATAAAGTTCGTTCGTTCGTTCGTTCGTTCGTTCGTTCGTTCGTTCGTTCGTACTGCTGTTACAGCGTCTAGAGTCCTAGACTTTGGGGGATCAATCCTATACCATCTCCTCCGAAGTCGGAGAGTATCTGCCTGTACGGCGAGGAACCACCAGTCTGCACACCAATAAGCCAGACATGGGACAACGGATACTCACGCAAACCTCCGGTCCTGTATGACGTCACACTGATGTTGGTCAAAAGGATGCCTTCATCCGACATACAGGACTTCACGCTGGAGTTCATAGTCAGCAAACACAAGCAAGCAAGCAATCCTATACCAGATGCCTTGAGGGTTCACTTACGACCAATCTAGACAATGTGTGTGTGTGTGTGTGTGTGTGTGTGTGTGTGTGTGTGTGTGTGTGTGCATACATGTGTGTGTTTGTATGTGATTATTATGTTAAAACTACCCCAGGAAAGAATACGAATGACCAGTCGAGACGGAAAGATTTATCTACATCAGGTAGAAGAAGACAGGCTAAACAATACTATAGGAGATCTCCACTTGTAATTTACGCCCCCAAGTCAAGGACGGGAAGTCACAAGTTAGTCCAACTGTCCGGTGTATGGGTTAAACTCGCTACCCCGGCATCAGCACACCGGATGTTTAAGAACGATCGATCTTACCCATTCGACCTGCCGAAAGCGTCGTACAAAGCGGGTACTCCGTAGCTCCAGCAACGACCCCCGAGAGTCTCCGAGAAAATTGCACTCATGAACCGAACGACTTTGGCCGGAATCGAACCCACAACGTTCGGAGCATGAGGCGGTAACCACGTCGCCACTGAAACTCCATATGCTGTGGTACTGAGGACTTAAGGCGTGACCAGCTCTCACACAAACCACACTGGCGACTGGTCGTCTTGACAGACGATAGATTGTTACATGGTGCTTCAACAAAGTCATAACAACTACAACCCATGTGGGAGGGAGGGGCAGGCATGGGGGGGGGGGGGATGGAGTTATACCTCTCCATAACACAAAGCCTGGGCTGAATGGCAGAGACCGTGAGTTGTCCATGCAGTACGATCCCTCTCTCGGCCTGTCTAGTTTACTCCAGAGGAAAAGTAACACCAAGACATTTAGAACAAGACAAACTATAGAAGCTGCCGGATCAGCAATGTTGTAACTGTCTGCGTGTCGGAGCTTCGATTCTAGACCAGTTGTTGACCAAGACTTAGGACCTGGTCTGCCCTGCCATGACATTTAATCTTAGGCTTCATTTCCTCGCACCAGAATAAGGCGTGTAACCTCCCAATCGCGCTCCTCTGTCCGAAGCCTTGGCACAATGTGGGGTGTCGTGTTTGGCAAGCGCCGCCAATATTCGGCACTAACAGAATGCAGGTATAGTCTGTTCAGAAATAAATGCTTTCATTCACGATCAATTGTTTTGAAAACTGTCTGTTGCATCGTTATGAAATTTTTCCTACCGTCTTATATTTACCCCCACCCAAGGAATATGTCTTTGATAGGTCCAAAAGCAACTTAAGTCATTGAAAGCGGCGACATTTCTTTGATGTTTTGGTGAAAAATTAGTGATTTCTCGCTAACAAACTTGTTTTGCAGTAATGCCCCGTTCTACTACGCGAGGCTGTTGTCATAAGGCCAATCCCAATGTCCCACGAGAAAATTAACTATTCAGCGCTAGTGTTTCCGTGTGAAGACGTAATACATTTAATAATGTGCACTTCATCTTTGACCTGTAAATTAGCCTATATACCGCATATAAACAAACTTTGAAATCTGCTGTACAATCTCCAGAGCAAAATTTCTTTTATTGGGTGAACATAATGATAAGGTTATATGCTAAATCTCATCATTTTCCTTCAGTTGGTTACTGAGACATGGAATTTTATATTCGGGCAGATAAAAGTAATCAAACTACATAGTACCGTCTACTGTCTTACGGTAGCTCGGTCACATCTGAGTAAGACCTGACCAGGCATATCATCGTCATGATGTGCTTTGTCAAGTGACTTTGGCGTTCATGTCTCTCCACAGACATGATCCACAGCAATATGTCCTTGGCTTTCTTCATCAAATCTCCCTCCACGGAAATAACATTACGTAATAAACCTGGGATCAACAACTAGTGCCACACATATTAAAAGGCAGAAGATCAAATGGCTCGACCATCTCGTTGGAATGCAACACTTTCAGTTACCGACACTGACGCTAGACGTTACGAGAGCAAGGAAACGCCCAAGAACAAAATAAATTGACGAGATCAAAGACATTGTACAGTCACACAGAATGACATTACCATGCCCCCCCCCCCCCCCATATCGGGAACTGGAACACAAACTACGACGATTGACAGCAAAAGTGGAAGATGATAATGATGAATGAATAAAATACAGAAATACAGTTATAATTTATAGCCGCTTACCTTTCAAATATTATCAATAAACGGAATATGTCCAGAAATAAACACACAACACACACTTAACCCCAGTGTGTCAAAAACCCCTCGTACCAGTGGCTTAAACATTCTCGCTTCGTCTTTATACTGCATTTACAAATGCAAGACCCGTTAAGTAGTTGAGCAAACTGAACTTATTCACACGGGCTGAACTTTTACTATATAGCTTAACCTGAACAGCTGAACTAGAAATGAATCATAGACAAAGCTTTTACCTTTTAAAGTTAAGCCAGCGACTTGAACGGACTAGAGAAAATCCCACTCGATGTGCCTCGGCCGGTTCCCGAGTACAAACAAGGGTGATGGCTAAATTTAGAAGTAGTCGTTAGTTCTTGAATATCTGGGACGGGGAGGAGTTGAAGTAAGGAAAGGAGGCTGTTTCGATTTTACGGAAGGGGGGAAAGTGGAAATAGAAGGGGACCCAAGTTGAGATTAACTTTCGTTGGGGTTTTGTGTCTGTCTGACGGCGGTTTCTATCTGTGACGGGAACTTTCTGTCTGTGCGACGGGGAATTTCTGTCTGACGGGGATTTTCAGTCGGTGTGACGAGGGATTCTATCTGTGACCAGGGTTTTCTGTCTGTGTGACGGTAGTTTTTTGTCAGTGTGACGGTAGTTTTTTGTCTGTGTGACGGGTGTTTTCCGTCTGTGTGACGGGTGTTTTCTGTCTGTGTGATGGTAGTTTTCCGTCTGTGTGACGGGTGTTTTCTGTCTGTGTGACAGTATTTTTTATGTGTGACGGGGGTTTCTGTCTGTGTGACGGGGGTTTTCTGTCTGTGTGACGGTAATATTTTTTTGGTCTGTGTGACGGGATTTTTCAGATCTATCTATCTGTAGGTTGGTCGGTCGACCGACCGTTCATCTGTCTGTCTGTCTGTCTGTCTGTCTCCAACAGGCGGACAGTTAGAGCATTGCTGTGCTGATCGGCAACTTTTGCAGCTTGCCTTGATCCAGACGATGAACTGGTATTACCTTTCCTCTGGAGTAAACTAGGCAGGCCAAGAGAGGGACCAAGCTGCATGGGCAACATACATTCAGCCCAGGATTTGTGCTATGGAGAGGAATATCTCCAAGTTATAAACTATCATCTGTCAAGACAGCAAAGTACCAGTCAGTCAAATGATCTAATGCGTCATCCAAGAACTGGACTCGCACTGGCGTGCAATGCCCCTGGGATCCAGTGCGCTTAAGAACTTTCAGAACTTCAGTACTGGCGTGCAATGCCCCTGGGATCCAGTGCGCGTAAGAACCTTCAGAACTTCAGTACTGGCGTGCAATGCCCCTGGGATCCATTGCGCGTAAGAACCTTCAGAACTTCAGTACCGGCGTGCAATGCCCCTGGGATCCAGTGCGCGTAAGAACCTTCAGAACTTCAGTACTGGCGTGCAATGCCCCTGGGATCCAGTGGGCATAAGAACCTTCAGAACTTCAGTACTGGCTTGCAATGCCTCTGGGATCCAGTGCGCGTAAGAACCTTCAGAACTTCTGTAAGTTTGACCAGCTGTTGCTCGGCCTCACTGACTTATTGATTTATTTGTTGAATGCCTCTTAGTCCCACTACGTGCCTTTCGGCCCACTGTGATCCATCAAGGCCTGTCTACCAGTGTTAGTGGACAGTGAGTTGATGATTCCATGGTACAATTTGGATGACCACCTCTGCCCCCTGGTCAGATCAAGTGCAGATACTACATTTTGATCTTAGCCAAAAGGTCGATAAGCGAGCATTGATAACTGATAGAAATTCAAACCTCTCCATTAATTTGCTGACGTGAGACAAACTTTTGTCCATTTATTTCTGTGATAGAAATTCAAGCCTGTCCATTAATTTGCTGACGTGAGACAAACTTTTGTCCATTTATTTCTGTGATAGAAATTCAAGCCTGTCCATTAATTTGCTGACGTGAGACAAACTTGTGTCCATTTATTTCAGCGAACGTATGAGGTCAGCTGTTGCGGTTCAGAGGTTAACTTTCAAGACCGGGGTCAACTGGGGTCAGCTGTTACATTATATTTGTGCTATCAGTTGCTGTAGTTCGGTTGTTACATTCTTGTTACGATGTCAACTGTCATAGTTGAGTTCGTGTCTTCGTGACTTTCGGCTCTGCTGTCATAGGAAAGGGTGGCGAAGCGGAAGGAAGGGGGTTTATGGGGGAGGGGGGAATTAAGGCAGAAAGATCGACTTCATTGCACAGGGTTTTATCCCACACGGCTGGGTGTCTTTTCGCAGGAAGACCTTCCGAAAGCTTCGAACAAAATACTAAATCTGTCTGTCTGTCTGTCTGTCTGTCTGTCTATCTGTCTATCTGTCTGTCTGTCTGTCTGTCTAACGTAGCCACATTTTTTTATATAAACATTCTTTCATCTTCTGCTTGTTACTGTGATTTCACATTCTTGCATCACTACTCTAACAAGCCCCACTTTGTATACTGTCACCCCTCTACCAAGCCCCACTTTGTACAATGTCACCCCTCTACCAACACCCACTTTGTACACTGTCACTCCTCTACCAAGCCCCACTTTGTACACTGTCACTCCTCTACCAACACCCACTTTGTACACTGTCACTCCTCTACCAACACCCACTTTGTACACTGTCACTCCTCTACCAACACCCACTTTGTACAATGTCGCCCCTCTACCAACACCCACTTTATACACTGTCACTCATCTACCAACACCCACTTTGTACACTGTCACTCCTCTACCAACACCCACTTTGTAGACTGTCACTCCTCTACCAACACCCACTTTGTACACTGTCACTCCTCTACCAAGCCCCACTTTGTACACTGTCACTCCTCTACCAAGGCCCACTTTGTACACTGTCACCCCTCTACGAAACCCCACTTTGTACACTGTCACTCCTCTACCTGTCGTGTCCTCCTTTAAAGTGTCGTCCCTGGAGTGAGGAGAGTCAACACCCACATTATAATATTTTTTTTCCTTATCAATATCTTGGAGAATCCACCAGCTTCCGTCCAACACACTCCGTCAGCCTATGGACACCTTTCCCTATCACTCTCTCACTGTCGTACTATGCCCCCCTCTCATACTTCCCCAACGCAACATATTCAACAACTCTTTCTTCTAAAAATTAATAAAGATTAATTTATTAAAAGACAAATGTGTAATGTACGTAAGGCGTGTATGCGAAGAAAATGTGTGATGTGTTCTATAATGTGTGTATGATCGGACTTTCAGATAATAGCATAGTTTCTTCATTGCAAGGGCACACCACAGCACATTAAATCATAACCAGTGCACCTCACCCAGTGTCGAAACCCTCTTGCCGGATACTGACTGTCATCTGTAGCTACCTGGTAATCCATCTTCATGATCATCCGAAATAGATACTGTTTGTAAGTACAGATTGATTACGGACTGGTTGCCAACTAACTTTGTAAGTTCCTATCGGTCCTAAAGAATGCACAAATCCTTTGTAGTGTATTTAGGTTTTACTGTTAATGTTTCTACACTTGATCCTAACTAGTGTTCATATAGGTTCAAGTATATGTCATATGTAATATTACACTGGAATCTAGCACATGATGTGACTTATCCGTTAATGTTCTCGTTCCTTAAACAATGTTTGTCTGATGTGTGATATATCAACAATCATCACCCATCCGATGGGAACCATACCACACAGGAGTCGTTTTATTGGCTGGCTCTTCTGGGCCATGCCATGGTGAACCCTTCTGAGTATGAGTCCAGCGTAAACATATACCATCTTTCTTCTCGGACGTTATTCCTTTTCCGTAAGAATCATTTTAGAGTCCAACTGGTGGTCGTCCAATTGGAGTGCACTTCTTCAAAACCAGTGTTTAGTTTCCTAGTAACTGGTGGGGAACCTGTGGGAAAACCAACACATCATGTGAGAGCACTAGTCACTGATCCTACCGGCTGGGTGTAAGCTTATTACCCTGCTCTGTTATTTTACAGCTAACTACTCTGTCAGAGAGCCTTATAGCTTCTCACCTACGTCCGAATCAGGCTATGATAAGGAAAGACCAATAAACAGAGTGCAACCTCAGTATTCTATTCACCCTAGCAGAGCCAATATCACTTCACTACTCTAGTTTTAACAAGACTACAGCCTATATTAATTAGAACTAATTATAATAGGTTCTACCTTAAGCAAACTATCCTCATTCCGGGATGACTGCTACACTTTGCCATAACGACACATGCTAGTTAACATTAAGTTAATCTAACACTGTAGAGCTCTCCCACAAACACGTCCATCATAATCCACGGTTTTGGTCAACACTGTTTCTCCCAATCATGGTTTATGGCAAAACCCCTAAAATTGGTCACGTGACATGGTTGACGTCCTGCAGGTGTTATTTGGGCATATCATCCATTATCAAGAATCTATTTTCCCTGGCCTAGTCACTGTCAGAGTTGTCATCACTTGTTTTGACATCCCCAACAAGCTAGCGAGTTACTGTATGATCCCCCACAACAGTAGTCAATAGCAATCTGCCAATCTGCGTGATGTCCGGAAACTCTATTGACAGACGGACTGTTTACTTCCGAGCTGAGTACTTCCGCTTCCAATCCGACCTGTTTATAAACTGTCAAAGCGATGCCGGGACCCGTCTCCCTCACCACCGAGTGTTCCCAATCCGTCGACCAGATGTACACGTGCAGCTACAAATATTGTCCTGGGATTTTGACATCCGATTTATTTTTACTGTTAGTTAAAATAGTTGCCGCTTGGCAGATAGTCCGTTTAATCAGAAATCCTATTATAGTAATCAGCTGGTCAAACGCGGTGTTTTATTTTGTGACATAGGCCCCCCCCCCCTTAAGAGAGTAGTCCATCTCACTCTTCTACACCGTGATTAATCCAGATGATTCATTACTCTTCCTCAGGAGCTGGGTGTCTTGACAAGAAGTCCGCTCCAACATTTTCCGTCCCAGGAATGTACTCCACTGTGAAATTATAAGGTTGAAGTAACAAAGACCACCGCATCAAACGCGCGTTGAGCTTTTGAGAAGTAGCCAGGAACATCAGGGGCTGATGATCCGACTGAACCCGAAACTTAACTCCATACAAATATGGCTGGAATTTTTGCACCGCCCATACGAGGGACAAGCACTCTCTCTCGACGGATGAATAATTCCTCTCCGCCTGTAGAAGTTTCTTACTTGCGTATGCTACAGGTTTCAAAACCGAAGCATCGTCTTTTCCTTCCTGTAACAGAGCTGCCCCAATCCCAATCGCACTCGCATCCGTTCTCAACACAAATGGTTTGGAAAGGTCAGGGAGCTGTAATACAGGTTTGCTGACCAAGGCCTCCTTTAACTGACTATAGGCATTCTCACATTCTGGTGTCCAAATGATTTGGTCCGGGAATCCCTTTTTCAAGGTTTCCGTCAATGGAGCTCCCAGTTCAGTGAAATGTGGGATACATTTGTGGTAGAACACACACAACGAGAGAAAAGATCGCACATCCTTCTTCGTTTTTGGCCTTGGTGCATTTCTGATTTTCTCCAGGTTCTTCTCTTCTGGGACAATGTGTCCTGGAGTGATGGTGTGACCTAGAAATTCCAGAGTCTGGTAACCAATCATGCACTTGGTTGGACGAGCAGTAAGCCCTGCTTCCTTGAGTCTATTAAACACTCTCTCCAAGGATTGTAAGTGGTCATCCAAGCTGTCACTGGAAATCAGAATATCATCCATGAATGAGATGATGGACGGATCCTGTAAAGGATCAAGTAAAGTCCTCATCATGCGTGTAAACACACTAGGTGCATTGCTGAGTCCAAAAGGCATGACCTTGAATTCGTAGTGTCCACTGGGTGTACTGAAAGCCAACAGTGGTCGAATCTCCGGTTTGACTGGTATCTGATAATACCCCCGACTCAGATCTACCTTTGAAAAGTACCGAGCCTTATGGAGCCTAGCGAATAACTGAGTTGGATTCGGCAAAGGTTCCACCTGAAATTGTGTATGACTGTTCAGAAATCGGTAATCTATACACAACCGGTGTTCTCCACTTGGTTTGCGTAACAAAACTACCCCTGCATTGTATGGGGTAGGGGTATCCCCTATCAAAGGAGAAGTAAGGCGCCTCCTTCCCTCCGCTAGCCTACGGGACACCCTTGGGCAAGGTGGAGTACCCGTTTAGCCCCCCGATCAGGGTTACGTGAAGCCATGGGTGCAGGTGGTGGATGAAGATGTAGAGCAGCCGACAGATAGTTGTAGGTTATGGTCTACACCTTCACGACGGTAGGCAGAGGATCTCCTTTTTTGAGGAGACAATGGCTACGGTCACTGACCAGTATGGTCACTGCTGGGAAGGAAAGCAATGGCAAACTACCTTCTTTACACATGCCAAGAAAATCATGTTGTGTTCACTTATCGATAATCAGAGAAACGGCGTAAATGGGTGCTCCATAGGAGCAGCCTCGCCCGGTAGGGATAGTCATGCGCACCAGGTGACTCCAGACCGTCAACAGGCTACTAGGTGCAAAAGATTAATATCATTGAAAGTAGGAACTTGGAATGTTAGAACAATGAATGCAGATGGAAAGTTGGAGGACATCAAAAAAGAAATGGAGAGAGAGAAGATTAACATATTAGGAATATCGGAAACGAGATGGAGAGGAGCAGGGATAAGGACAGGAGAGGATTGTAAGATTATTTACTCGGGGGGAGAAGAACAGCAAAGAGGTGTAGCCATTATATTAGATAAGCAAACATCAAATTCTGTCAAAGGATATTGGGCTGTGTCAGACAGAGTTCTATTAGTAAAATTAAACGGAAGACCTTTTAAAATAAATGTAATTCAAGTATATGCCCCAACAAGTGAAAGCAGTGAAGAAAGTATAGAGGCATTTTATAATGACATGGAGTCTGCTTTGAAGAACTGTAAAAAATCAGAAATAAATATCATAATGGGTGATTTCAACGCAAAAATAGGAAAGCAAAGCGATGGATACAGTGTAGGCAACCATGGTTTGGGAGAGAGAAATGAAAGAGGTTACAGACTTGTAGAATGGGCAAAAGAACAAGAATTGGTTGTAGGAAACACCTGGTTTAAACAACATCCTAGAAGATTATGGACATGGAGGAGTCCAGACAGCAGGATTAAAAACCAGATAGATTACATCCTGATGAGCAAAAGGTTTCGAAATGCATTAACAGTTGTAAAAACAGTTCCAAATGCAGACTGTTACAGTGATCACAGATTAATTACTGGCACATTGAGGGTAAAGTTAAAGAAAGTCAAGTATACAGCAGGAAACCCTAAATATGACTTGTGCAAATTGAAAACTGACAAAGAAATACAAGATAATTTTAACATAGAAGTAAAGAACAAATTTGATTTATTGTCTGATCTAGAGATCCTATTTCAAGATGTAGATGATCAATGGGAAATGCTGAAGAATTCAATCAGTTGTGCAGCAGAAAAAACTATTCCAAAAGTAAAGAAAGTTGGCCGTAAGACATGGATGACTGAAGAAATTTTACAACTAATGGAAACAAGAAGACAGAACAAAAATAATCCTGCCAAATATGAAGAAATTCACAGAAAAGTCAGAACCTTATGTAAGGAGGCTAAAGAAACATGGCTTGAGAAAAATTGCAGAGAAATTGAAAAACAACACAACAGTAAAAATGCGAAACTAATGCACAAAAGAATTCAGGAGATTACTAATCAAAGAACACGTACATCAGCAGGCTGCCTAAAGACAAAAGATGGAAGAGTCATAATAGAAAAAGATCAGATTTTACATGTATGGTCAGATTACGTGAAAAACCTTTATGACGATAGCAGAGACGAACAATATATTGTTCAAAATAACAATGAAGGGCCAGCAATTTTGAAGATGGAGGTTCAGAATGCTCTTAATCATATGAAATCTGGCAAAACCCCCGGTCCAGACAGCGTCACAACAGAAATGATTAATGCTTTAGAAGAATATGGAATAGATAAAGTTACCAGTCTGCTTAATACAATATATGATACTGGAAACATACCTCATGAGTTATGTAATTCTGTATTTATTGCAATCCCAAAGAAATCAGGAGCCTTGGAATGTGATCAACATCGAACAATTAGTATAATGAGTCACATCACGAAGATTTTGCTAAGAATTATCATGCAAAGAGTTAGGAGGAAAATACAACCTGAAATAGGAGAAGAACAATGTGGGTTTGTAGTAGGCAAGGGTACAGTAAATGCTGTGTATATACTGAGAACCGTAATCGAACGTTCTATAGAAGTAAACAAAGATCTACACCTTTGCTTCATTGACTACACAAAGGCTTTTGATAAAGTGAGACATGTCAACATGATAAGGATGCTTGAAGATCTACAAATTGATGGGAAAGACCTTAGACTTGTAAAAAACATATATTGGAAACAACAAGCTGCCATAAGAGTTGATAATGAAGTAAGCCAATATCAGCCTATTAAGAGAGGTGTGAGACAGGGATGTGTAATGTCTCCAGATCTGTTTTCCCTGTACAGTGAAAATATTTTCAGAAATATTGAAAATATGGAAGGAATCAACATTGGGGGACGATGCATCAATAACATTAGATATGCAGATGATACAGTCTTGATTGCAGACAATGAACAGGACCTGCAAAATTTAGTAGATGCGGTTGTTACACATAGTGAACAACAAGGGTTAGAATTAAATTGTAAAAAGACACAGATTATGGTCGTCACTAAGAAGAACGAAATACCACAGTGTAATATACAAGTAAATGGGAATACTCTTCAACAAGTGAATAGGTACAATTACCTCGGAACAGTAATAACATCTGATGGGAGATGCCTTGAAGAGATTAGAACAAGAATCGCCATGGCAAAAGTAGCCTTTAGCAAGATGAAAAACATACTGACCAATAAAAAGATGTCAATTGAAACGAGAAAAAGAGTGTTGAGATGCTACATAGAACCTGTACTTTTATATGGATGTGAAGCTTGGACAATGAGCAGCCAGGCTGAAAAATATCTGATGGCTGTAGAAATGTGGTTTCTGAGGAAAATGCAAAGAATACCATGGACAGCCAGAAAGACCAATGAACAAGTCCTTCAAGAAACAAATGAAGATCGTAAACTGATCAGAGACATTAGACGTAGACAGTCACAATTTTTTGGGCATGTTATGAGAAGAAATGATTTGGAGAACTTGGTGACAACTGGTAAGATCGAGGGGAACAGACCAAGGGGAAGACCTAGAAACAAGTATCTGGATGGCTTGGCCTTGTGGCATGGTCGAGACAAAAACACGGAACTGATCCACGACTCTGTTGATCGAGTGAGATGGCAGAACATGACCGCCCACGCTTACCGGCATGGCACATGATGGATGGATTGTATGGGGATGTGGATGGTGCAATCACGTCATCCTCCAGCAGTTTCTGCATTTCCTCCTCCAGGGCCTTTTCTTTAGAGAATGGCACTGGGTAAACCTTTTGACGAACAGGTTCCTGTGTGGTCAAAGTCATCTCGAACTCAACCAACCTCGTTCGTCCTGGTTTATCAGTCAGTATCTCCTTATGAGACTTGAGAACCTGGGTTATCCTTTCCCTCTCCTGGGAGGTCAGATCAGGGTTCACTTGCACATCCCTATAGGTTTCCTGGTGTACCAAGGGATATTCCCTGCCCTCGCTGGTTCCCACTTCAGTCTCCACTGCAACTGCCATTGCCATGAGGTGAGCTGCCTTGTCTCCGGGTCTCTCTTCGTATTTCCGCAAAAGATTGATATGGAAAATCTTCGACTTTCCCCGGATCCGGATCTGATAGTTGGTTCTGGATATCACCCTTTCCACGGGAAATGATCCTTGCCAACCTATCTCCAGTTTGTTGTTTCCCGTTGGGAGTAGCAACAAAACTTTATCTCCCACCTCTAGAGATCTTTCTTTAGACCTACGGTTGTAGTAAGCCGCATGTCTTTTTCTGGCCTTTTTCAAGTTTTGATTTGCCAGAGGCCATCCCTTGTGGAGTTTTTCTTTCAGTTCCTCCACGTATTTAAAGGATGAGATCACTTCTTCTGACGTCCCCTCTTCAGTCCAACTCCTCAACATGGCTTCCAACGGTCCTTTGATTGGACGACCAAACAGCAACGTAGCGGGTGGTAGTCCTGTTGAGCCATGAGGAACTTCCCGATAGGCAAAGAGTGCTGCTGGGATATATTCATCCCACCTATCAGGTTTTTCCTGCGCTAGTTTCCTGAGCATTGTCATCAACGTGCCGTTGAAACGCTCTACTTGTCCATTGGCTTGAGGATGGTAAGGGCTGGTATGTATGTGGTTAGAGTGAAACACCCTAAATACTTCCTCCATGAGTTTTCCACAAAACTGAGACCCATTGTCCGTCAGAATTTGATCCGGAAAGCCTAATCTGGTAAAGGCCTCCATCAGTGCGTCCGCCACTCTTTTCGAGTCAATCGTGGTCAACGGTATGGCCTCACCCCACATTGTACAGCAATCCACCATTGTGAGTATATACATGTTCCTCTTCCTAGTCCTGGGAAGTGGACCCACGATATCGATGGCTACCCTCTCGAAAGGAGAGTTCATGATGGGCATCTCACCCAACACCACCGGTGCTGTCCAGTGTTTCGGTGCCACCCTCTGGCACTCAGGGCATGACTTCACATACCGACGCACATCATCTGTCATTCCCGGCCAATAGTAATGGCAGGAAATCCGCTGCATGGTGGCGGCAATACCCATGTGTCCACTAAAGGAGATGGTATGCCCCATATGAAAAATCTGGGACCGGTGAGCTTTCGGGACTACCAACTGACCGTATAGGTTGTCTCCCCTTCCGGCTCTCCTGTAGAGTATCCTGTTCTTCATGTAGTACTGTCCCCGTCCTGGTGGATCAGCTCTTTTCTGTAGCTTTCTGTAGCAAGGACGTAAAGTATCATCCTCACTCTGGGCAGTTCGTAGCTCCCCCGGCAATGGGTTAGTCACAATTGCGTCTGCCTCTTCCGTTTTCGTCTGAGAGCGAGTCTGCATTACTCCCATATGGATTGGCTCCCTGGGCATTCCCAGAAAGACATACCGGAAACCTAGGATTACTGGAAAAATGGGATCGGTCAATACAGCGGCCTTGATGGTGCCGATGACATACCTTGACCGAATCTCCACATTAGCAATGGGCAACTTCATGGCTACAGCACTCTTCTGTGCAGGCTGTATATCCAAGGTCTCACCTGTGAATTGTTCTGGATGTACCAGATCCGCAGAAATCACGGCCTCCCCGTCCAGTGCTGTGTCGTATAAACACTCCACTTGACGACCGTTAACCTCTACCAATTCCACTACAGGTAGTTTTTCCTGGTCTGGAGTCTCTTCCTCGGCCTCGACCTGTTCGGTGGGCTCCACCTTAGGTTTCCCGGGGCACACGACGAATTTAGAGTCTCCTGACTTTCCCTCGCAATCAATAGCATTGTGCGTATTTGACTTGCATTGGTTGCACCATTTCCCTGTCCTAGATTTTCTATTGCCGGACTTGAGTGAGCTCTCCTGGTGGCGAGCTTCCTTGTTGACCTTGGCATTTTCCGTGACAACCTCCTTGGAAGTCACTTGACACGCTGCGAAGTGAGGGTTCTTAGCCTTCGATTTGCAGTCCCTCGTATTGTGAAAGGGTGACTTACAAATTGAACACCACTTCTCCGACCACGGTCGTTTTGGTGTAGAGCATGAAGTGCTCTTGCTTCCCTCCTTCTTCTTCTCTGAACTATCCTCTGATTTTTGCACATAAGGTTCCCACTTTTTGGTTCCTGAGTTTTTGGCTTTCTTATCATGTTTCTCTTGACTTTTGGAGTTAGTGGAAAGGTTTTCCCCAGCCTCCCCATGTACTTCGAAGAACCGTTCTGCTAATTTAGTCACGAGGTCAATACATTCCGCTCCTTGTTCTCCCAGGAACGTCCTGAGAGGTTTAGACATTTGCTTCTTCAGCTGGTCGACCACCATGAGTTCTTCCAGACTCTCATAGTCATGTGCGAACCCAGCCAAATCCATCCACTTATGGAGATAAGATTTTAGACGCAAACTGTAGGCGGCAAACAACTCCCCCGGTTCTCGTTTCGCTGCTCGAAATTTTTTCCGGTAGGTATGTGACGTAACCTCGAATCGTTTCAGCAGAGCCGTCTTTAATTCGTCGTATTTGTTCTCATGGCCTGGTGGCAGGCGAGAATAAACCTCGTAGCCCGTCCCGCGTAATCCCTGGGATAGCTTGAGATTCCATTTGTTACGCTCCAGACCCATAGCAACTGACATAGCCTCGAAGCGTTGAAGGTACTGGTCAATCTTCTCTTTGTCCTCCTCGTAGACCGCTAAAGGAAACTTCATAGCATGGTACCCATGTCCACCTACTGGTGTTGAGCCTGGGATGGAGGAACCTCCAACTGCTCCCTCAGTTTCTCCATTAGATTGACTCTTCAACTCGAGTTCCCTCATCCGGTATTCGTGCTCCCTTTTGTGAGCTTCTTGTTCAGCTTCCAGTTTCCTAGCTGCTTGCTCAGCTTCAAATTTCTTAGCTGCTTGCTCAGCTTCCAATTCCATCCTTCTCAATTCCAGCTCGGCCTTTCGATCTTCCCTTTCTGCTTGACGATATTCTCTCTCCACTTCCTGTATGTAATCCGTTAGAGCAGAACCCGACAATCCCATGTCTTCCCCCTTTGCCCTTAATTCAGCTGTGCTTAGTTTAGGGGTGGCCATATTACAGAGAGGTAAGCTAGCAGGTCGAGTACAATATAACTGCAAATTACTATACAGATATATGAACAAGTACTATAAATCTAGATATTACCACACACAGCACATTCACTCAGTGAAAAGAGTAGAATCAGGACCACAGACCTATGCAGACGTGTGAAGTGTGAACAGGTAAGATATTAGTCCTAACCCCTATCCACATTCACTCTAGCTTGATTCTCCTATATGATATCTCCGTTTTATAACTAAGGATCCCGTGTCAAAAGACCCCGTTGTCCGAGGATCCCACTGTCCAAAGATCACGTTTACGAGAGATCCCGCTGTCCAAGGATCACGTTTACGAGAGATCCCGCTGTCCAAGGATTCCGTTTACGAGAGATCCCGCTGTCAAAAGATCACGTTTACGAACCCCCAATAATGTCGTGTCCTCCTTTAAAGTGTCGTCCCTGGAGTGAGGAGAGTCAACACCCACATTATAATATTTTTTTCCTTATCAATATCTTGGAGAATCCACCAGCTTCCGTCCAACACACTCCATCAGCCTATGGACACCTTTCCCTATCACTCTCTCACTGTCGTACTATGCCCCCCTCTCATACTTCCCCAACGCAACATATTCAACAACTCTTGCTCCTAAAAATTAATAAAGATTAATTTATTAAAAGAAAAATGTGTAATGTACGTAAGGCGTGTATGCGAAGAAAATGTGTGATGTGTTCTATAATGTGTGTATGATCGGACTTTCAGATAATAGCATAGTTTCTTCATTGCAAGGGCACACCACAGCACATTAAATCATAACCAGTGCACCTCACCCAGTGTCGAAACCCTCTTGCCGGATACTGACTGTCATCGGTAGCCACCCGGTAATCCATCTTCATGATCATCCGAAATAGATACTGTTTGTAAGTACAGATTGATTACGGACTGGTTGCCAACTAACTTTGTAAGTTCCTATCGGTCCTAAAGAATGCACAAATCCTTTGTAGTGTATTTAGGTTTTACTGTTAATGTTTCTACACTTGATCCTAACTAGTGTTCATATAGGTTCAAGTATATGTCATATGTAATATTACACTGGAATCTAGCACACGATGTGACTTATCCGTTAATGTTCTCGTTCCTTAAACAATGTTTGTCTGATGTGTGATATATCAACAATCATCACCCATCCTATGGGAACCATACCACACAGGAGTCGTTATATTGGCTGGCTCTTCTGGGCCATGCCATGGTGAACCCTTCTGAGTATGAGTCCAGCGTAAACATATACCATCTTTCTTCTCGGACGTTATTCCTTTTCCGTAAGAATCATTTTAGAGTCCAACTGGTGGTCGTCCAATTGGAGTGCACTTCTTCAAAATCAGTGTTGAGTTTCCTAGTAACTGGTGGGGAACCTGTGGGAAAACCAACACATCATGTGAGAGCACTAGTCACTGATCCTACCGGCTGGGTGTAAGCTTATTACCCTGCTCTGTTATTTTACAGCTAACTACTCTGTCAGAGAGCCTTATAGCTTCTCACCTACGTCCGAATCAGGCCATGATAAGGAAAGACCAATAAACAGAGGGCAACCTCAGTATTCTATTCACCCTAGCAGAGCCAATATCACTTCACTACTCTAGTTTTAACAAGACTACAGCCTATATTAATTAGAACTAATTATAATAGGTTCTACCTTAAGCAAACTATCCTCATTCCGGGATGACTGCTACACTTTGCCATAACGACACATGCTAGTTAACATTAAATTAATCTAACACTGTAGAGCTCTCCCACAAACACGTCCATCATAATCCACGGTTTTGGTCAACACTGTTTCTTCCAATCATGGTTTATGGCAAAACCCCTAAAATTGGTCACGTGACATGGTTGACGTCCTGCAGGTGTTTTTTGGGCATATCATCCATTATCAAGAATCTATTTTCCCTGGCCTAGTCACTGTCAGAGTTGTCATCACTTGTTTTGACATCCTCAACAAGCTAGCGAGTTACTGTATGATCCCCACAACAGTAGTCAATAGCAATCTGCCAATCTGCGTGATGTCCGGAAACTCTATTGACAGACGGACTGTTTACTTCCGAGCTGAGTACTTCCGCTTCCAATCAGACCTGTTTATAAACTGTCAAAGCGATGCCGGGACCCGTCTCCCTCACCACCGAGTGTTCCCAATCCGTCGACCAGATGTACACGTGCAGCTACAAATATTGTCCTGGGATTTTGACATCCGATTTGTTTTTACTGTTAGTTAAAATAGTTGTCGCTTAGCAGATAGTCCGTTTAATCAGAAATCCTCTTATAGTAATCAGCTGGTCAAACGCGGTGTTTTATTTTGTGACACTACCAACACCCACTTTGTACATTGTCACCCCTCTACCAAGGCCCACATTGTACACTGTCACTCCTCTACCAACACCCACTTTGTACACTGTCACTCCTCTACCAAGGCCCACTTTGTACACTGTCACTCCTCTACCAAGCCCCACTTTGTACACTGTCACTCCTCTGCCAAGGCCCACTTTGTACACTGTCACTCCTCTACCAAGCCCCACTTTGTACACTGTCACTCCTCTACCAAGGCCCACTTTGTACACTGTCATTACTCTACCATGTCCCAATTTGTACACTGTCACTATTCTACCAAGCTCCACTTTGTACACTGTCACCCCTCTACCAACACCCACTTTGTACACTGTCACTCCTCTACCAACACCCACTTTGTACACTGTCACTTCTCTACCAAGCCCCACTTTGTACACTGTCACTCCTCTACCATTCCCCCACTTATGCCCCCACTTTGTACACTGTAACTCATCTACCACGTCCCACTTTGTACACTGTCACTACTCTACCATGTCCCACTTTGTACACTGTCACTATTCTACCAAGCTCCACTTTGTACACTGTCACCCCTCTACCAACACCCACTTTGTACACTGTCACCCCTCTACCAACACCCACTATGTACACTGTCACCCCTCTACCAACACCCACTTTGTACACAGTCACCCCTCTACCAACACCCACTTTGTACACAGTCACCCCTCTACCAACACCCACTTTGTACACTGTCACTACTCTACCAAGGGCCACTTTGTACACAGTCACCCTTCTACCAACACCCACTTTGTACACTGTCACTACTCTACCAAGGCCTACTTTGTACACTGTCACTCATCTACCAACACCACACTTTGTACACTGTCACTCCTCTACCAAGGCCCACTTTGTACACTGTCACTCCTCTACCAAGCCCCACTTTGTACACTGTCATTCCTCTACCAAGCCCCACTTTGTACACTGTCACTCCTCTACCATTCCCCCACTTATGCCCCCACTTTGTACACTGTAACTCATCTACCACGTCCCACTTTGTACACTGTCACTCCTCTACCAAGGCCCACTTTGTACACTGTCACCCCTCTACCAAGGCCCACTTTGTACAATGTCACACCTCTACCAACACCCACTTTGTACACTGTCACCCCTCTACCAACACCCACTTTGTACACTGTCACTCCTCTACCAACACCCACTTTGTACACTGTCACTACTCTAACAAGCCCCACTTTGTACACTGTCACCCCTCTACCAACACCCACTTTGTACACTGTCACCCCTCTACCAACACCCACTTTGTACACTGTCAACCCCCTACCAACACCCACTTTGTACACTGTCACTCCTCTACCAACACCGACTTTGTACACTGTCACCACTCTACCAACACCCACTTTGTACACTGTCACCCCTCTACCAACACCCACTTTGTACACTGTCACCCCTCTACCAACACCCACTTTGTACACTGTCACCCCTCTACCAACACCCACTTTGTACACTGTCATTCCTCTACCAACACCCACTTTGTACACTGTCACTCCTCTACCAACACCCACTTTGTACACTGTCACTCCTCTACCAACACCCACTTTGTACACTGTCACTCCTCTACCAACACCCACTTTGTACACTGTCAACCCTCTACCAAAACCAACTTTATACACTGTCACTCCTCTACCAACACCCACTTTGTACACTGTCACTACTCTAACAAGCCCCACTTTGTACACTGTCACCCCTCTAACAAGCCCCACTTTGTACACTGTCACCCCTCTACCAACACCCACTTTGTACACTGTCACCCCTCTACCAACACCCACTTTATACACTGTCACTACTCTAACAAGCCCCACTTTGTACACTGTCACTACTCTAACAAGCCCCACTTTGTACACTGTCACCCCTCTACCAACACCCACTTTGTACACTGTCACTACTCTAACAAGCCCCACTTTGTACACTGTCACCCCTCTACCAACACCCACTTTGTACACTGTCACCCCTCAACCAACACCCACTTTGTACACTGTCACTACTCTAACAAGCCCCACTTTGTACACTGTCACTACTCTAACAAGCCCCACATTGTACACTGTCACCCCTCTACCAAAACCCACTTTGTACACTGTCACTACTCTAACAAGCCCCACTTTGTACACTGTCACTCCTCTACCAAGCCCCACTTTGTACACTGTCACTCCTCTACCAAGGCCCACTTTGTACACTGTCACTCCTCTACCAAGCCCCACTTTGTACACTGTCACTCCTCTACCAAGGCCCACTTTGTACACTGTCACTACTCTACCATGTCCCACTTTGTACACTGTCACTATTCTACCAAGCTCCACTTTGTACACTGTCACCCCTCTACCAACACCCACTTTGTACACTGTCACTCCTCTACCAACACCCACTTTGTACACTGTCACTTCTCTACCAAGCCCCACTTTGTACACTGTCACTCCTCTACCATTCCCCCACTTATGCCCCCACTTTGTACACTGTAACTCATCTACCACGTCCCACTTTGTACACTGTCACTACTCTACCATGTCCCACTTTGTACACTGTCACTATTCTACCAAGCTCCACTTTGTACACTGTCACCCCTATACCAACACCCACTTTGTACACTGTCACCCCTCTATGAACACCCACTATGTATACTGTCACCCCTCTACCAACACCCACTTTGTACACAGTCACCCCTCTACCAACACCCACTTTGTACACAGTCACCCCTCTACCAACACCCACTTTGTACACTGTCACTACTCTACCAAGGCCCACTTTGTACACAGTCACCCTTCTACCAACACCCACATTGTACACTGTCACTACTCTACCAAGACCCACTTTGTACACTGTCACTCATCTACCAACACCCACTTTGTACACTGTCACTCCTCTACCAAGGCCCACTTTGTACACTGTCACTCCTCTACCAAGCCCCACTTTGTACACTGTCATTCCTCTACCAAGGCCCACTTTGTACAGTGTCACTCCTCTACCAAGCCCCACTTTGTACACTGTCACTCCTCTACCATTCCCCCACTGATGCCCCCACTTTGTACACTGTAACTCATCTACCACGTCCCACTTTGTACACTGTCACTCCTCTACCAAGGCCCACTTTGTACACTGTCACCTCTCTACCAAGGGCCACTTTGTACACTGTCACACCTCTACCAACACCCACTTTGTACACTGTCACCCCTCTACCAACACCCACTTTGTACACTGTCAACCCCCTACCAACACCCACTTTGTACACTGTCACTCCTCTACCAACACCGACTTTGTACACTGTCACCACTCTACCAACACCCACTTTGTACACTGTCACCCCTCTACCAACACCCACTTTGTACACTGTCACCCCTCTACCAACACCCACTTTGTACACTGTCACACCTCTACCAACACCCACTTTGTACACTGTCATTCCTCTACCAACACCCACTTTGTACACTGTCACCACTCTACCAACACCCACCTTGTACACTGTCACTACTCTAACAAGCCCCACTTTGTACACTGTCACTACTCTAACAAGCCCCACTTTGTACACTGTCACCCCTCTACCAACACCCACTTTGTACACTGTCACTACTCTAACAAGCCCCACTTTGTACACTGTCACCCCTCTACCAACACCCACTTTGTACACTGTCACCCCTCTACCAACACTCACTTTGTACACTGTCACTACTCTAACAAGCCCCACTTTGTACACTGTCACTACTCTAACAAGCCCCACTTTGTACACTGTCACCCCTCTACCAACACCCACTTTGTACACTGTCACTACTCTAACAAGCCCCACTTTGTACACTGTCACTCCTCTACCAAAGCCCACTTTGTACACAGTCACTCCTCTACCAAGGCCCACTTTTTACACTGTCACTCCTCTACCAAGGCCCACTTTGTACACTGTCACTCCTCTACCAAGGCCCACTTTGTACACTGTCACCCCTCTACCAACACCCACTTTGTACACTGTCACTACTCTAACAAGCCCCACTTTGTACACTGTCACCCCTCTACCAACACCCACTTTGTACACTGTCACTACTCTAACAAACCCCACTTTGTACACTGTCACTCCTCTACCAAGGCCCACTTTGTACACTGTCACCCCTCTACCAACACCCACTTTGTACACTGTCACCCCTCTACCAACACCCACTTTGTACACTGTCACTACTCTAACAAGCCCCACTTTGTACGCTGTCACTCCTCTACCAAGCCCCATTTTGTACACTGTCAACCCTCTACCAAGGCCCACTTTGTACACTGTCACCCCTCTACCAACACCCACTTTGTACACTGTCACCCCTCTACCAACACCCACTTTGTACACTGTCACTACTCTAACAAGCCCCACTTTGTACACTGTCACCCCTCTACCAACACCCACTTTGTACACTGTCACCCCTCTACCAAGGCCCACTTTGTACACTGTCACCTCTCTACCAACACCCACTTTGTACACTGTCACCCCTCTACCAAGGCCCACTTTGTACACTGTCACTACTCTAACAAGCCCCACTTTGTACACTGTCACCCCTCTACCAAGGCCCACTTTGTACACTGTCACCCCTCTACCAACACCCACTTTGTACACTGTCACCCCTCTACCAAAGCCCACTTTGTACACTGTCACCCCTCTACCAAGGCCCACTTTGTACACTGTCACCCCTCTACCAAAGCCCACTTTGTACACTGTCACTACTCTAACAAGCCTCACTTTGTACACTGTCACTACTCTACCAAGGCCCACTTTGTACACTGTCACCCCTCTACCAACACCCACTTTGTACACTGTCACCCCTCTACCAACACCCACTTTGTACACTGTCACCCCTCTACCAAGGCCCAGTTTGTACACTGTCACCCCTCTACCAAGGCCCACTTTGTACACTGTCACCCCTCTACCAAGGCCCACTTTGTACACTGTCACCCCTCTACCAAGTCCCACTTTGTACACTGTCACCCCTCTACCAACACCCACTTTGTACACTGTCACCCCTCTACCAAGTCCCACTTTGTACACTGTCACCCCTCTAACAACACCCACTTTGTACACTGTCACTCCTCTACCAAGGCCCACATTGTACACTGTCACCCCTCTACCAAGTCCCACTTTGTACACTGTCACCCCTTTACCAAGTCCCACTTTGTACACTGTAACCCCTCTAACAAGCCCCACTTTGTACACTGTCACTACTCTACCAAGGCCCACTTTGTACACTGTCACCCCTCTACCAAGGCCCACTTTGTACACTGTCACTCCTCTACCAACACCCACTTTGTACACTGTCACTCCTCTACCAACACCCACTTTGTACACTGTCACTCCACTACCAACACCCACTTTGTACACTGTCACTACTCTACCAAGGCCCACTTTGTACACTGTCACTACTCTACCAACACCCACTTTGTACACTGTCACCCCTCTACCAACACCCACTTTGTACACTGTCACACCTCTACCAACACCCACTTTTTACACTGTCACCCTTCTACGAACACCCACTTTGTACACTGTCACCCCTCTACCAAGGCCCACTTTGTACACTGTCACTATTCTACCAAGGCCCACTTTGTACACAGTCACCCCTCTACCAACACCCACTTTGTACACTGTCACTACTCTACCAACACCCACTTTGTACACTGTCACTACTCTACCAACACCCACTTTGTACACAGTCACTACTCTACCAACACCCACTTTGTACACTGTCACTACTCTACCAACACCCACTTTGTACACTTTCACTACTCTACCAACACCCACTTTGTACACAGTCACTACTCTACCAACACCCACTTTGTACACTGTCACTACTCTACCAACACCCACTTTGTACACAGTCACTACTCTACCAACACCCACTTTGTACACTGTCACTACTCTACCAACACCCACTTTGTACACTGTCACTACTCTACCAACACCCACTTTGTACACTGTCACTACTCTACCAACACCCACTTTGTACACAGTCACCCCTCTACCAACACCCACTTTGTACACTGTCACTACTCTATAAACACCCACTTTGTACACAGTCACCCCTCTACCAACACCCACTTTGTACACAGTCACCCGTCTACCAACACCCACTTTGTACACTGTCACCCCTCTACCAACACCCACTTTGTACACAGTCACCCCTCTACCAACACCCACTTTGTACACTGTCACCCCTCTACCATGGCCCACTTTGTACACTGTCACTCCTCTACCAACACCCACTTTGTACACTGTCACCACTCTACCAACACCCACTTTGTACACTGTCACCCCTCTACCAAGGCCCACATTGTACACTGTCACCCCTCTACCAACACCCACTTTGTACACTGTCACTCCTCTACCAACACCCACTTTGTACACTGTCACCCCTCTACCAACACCCACTTTGTACACTGTCACTCCTCTAACAACACCCACTTTGTACACTGTCACTCCTCTACCAACACCCACTTTGTACACTGTCACCCCTCTACCAACACCCACTTTGTACACTGTCACCCCTCTACCAACACCCACTTTGTACACTGTCACCCCTCTACCAACACCCACTTTGTACACTGTCACCACTCTACCAACACCCACTTTGTACACTGTCACCACTCTACCAACACCCACTTTGTACACTGTCACCCCTCTACCAACACCCACTTTGTACACTGTCACTCCTCTACCAAGGCCCACTTTGTTCACTGTCACTACTCTACCAAGGCCCACTTTGTACACTGTCACTACTCTACCAACACCCACTTTGTACACTGTCACCACTCTACCAACACCCACTTTGTACACTGTAACCCCTCTACCAACACCCACTTTGTACACTGTCACTGCTCTATCAAGGCCCACTTTGTACACTGTCACTACTCTACCAAGGCCCACTTTGTACACTGTCACTACTCTACCAAGGCCCACTTTGTACACTGTCACTACTCTACCAACACCCACTTTGTACACTGTCACTCCTCTACCAAGGCCCACTTTGTACACTGTCACTACTCTACCAACACCCACTTTGTACACTGTCACCACTCTACCAACACCCACTTTGTACACTGTCACCCCTCTACCAAGGCCCACTTTGTACACTGTCACTACTCTACCAAGGCCCACTTTGTACACTGTCACCCCTCTACCAAAACCCACTTTGTACACTGTCACTCCTCTAACAAGGCCCACTTTGTACACTGTCACTCCTCTACCAAGGCCCACTTTGTACACTGTCACCCCTCTACCAAGGCCCACTTTGTACACTGTCACTACTCTACCAACACCCACTTTGTACACTGTCACTACTCTACCAAGGCCCACTTTGTAAATGTCACTCCTCTACCAACACCCACTTTGTACACTGTCACTCCTCTACCAACACCCACTTTGTACACTGTCACTCCTCTACCAACACCCACTTTGTACACTGTCACTACTTTACCAAGGCCCACTTTGTACACTGTCCCTCCTCTACCAAGGCCCACTTTGTACACTGTTACTCCTCTACCCATACCCACTTTGTACACTGTCACCCCTCTACCAACACCCACTTTGTACACTGTCACCCCTCTACCATCACCCACTTTGTACACTGTCACCCCTCTACCAACACACACTTTGTACACTGTCACCCCTCTACCATGACCCACTTTGTACACTGTCACCCCTCTACCAAGGCCCACTTTGTACACTGTCACCCCTCTACTAAGGCCCACTTTGTACACTGTCACTATTCTACCAAGGCCCACTTTGTACACTGTCACTATTCTACCAAGGCCCACTTTGTACACTGTCACTCCTCTACCAAGGCCCACTTTGTACACTGTCACCCCTCTACCAAGGCCCACTTTGTACACTGTCACTCCTCTACCAAGGCCCACTTTGTACACTGTCACCCCTCTACCAAGGCCCACTTTGTACACTGTCACCCCTCTACCAAGGCCCACTTTGTACACTGTCACCCCTCTACCAACACACACTTTGTACACTGTCACCCCTCTACCAACACCCACTTTGTACACTGTCACTCCTCTACCAAGGCCCACTTTGTACACTGTCACCCCTCTACCAAGGCCCACTTTGTACACTGTCACCCCTCTACCAAGGCCCACTTTGTACACTGTCACTCCTCTACCAAGGCCCACTTTGTACACTGTCACCCCTCTACCAACACACACTTTGTACACTGTCACCCCTCTACCAACACCCACTTTGTACACTGTCACTCCTCTACCAAGGCCCACTTTGTACACTGTCACCCCTCTACCAAGGCCCACTTTGTACACTGTCACTCCTCTACCAACACCCACTTTGTACACTGTCACTCCTCTACCAAGGCCCACTTTGTACACTGTCACTCCTCTACCAACACCCACTTTGTAGACTGTCATTCCTCTACCAACACCCACTTTGTACACTGTCACCTCTCTACCAACACCCACTTTGTACACTGTCACCCCTCTACCAACACCCACTTTGTACACTGTCACCCCTCTACCAAGGCCCACTTTGTACACTGTCACCCCTCTACCAAGGCCCACTTTGTACACTGTCACCCCTCTACCAAGGCCCACTTTGTACACTGTCATCCCTCTACCAAGGCCCACTTTGTACACTGTCACTCCTCTACCAAGGCCCACTTTGTACACTGTCACCCCTCTACCAACACCGACTTTGTACACTGTCACTACTCTACCAACACCCACTTTGTACACTGTCACTACTCTACCAACACCCACTTTGTACACTGTCACCCCTCTACCAAGGCCCACTTTATACACTGTCACCCCTCTACCAAGGCCCACTTTGTACACTGTCACCTCTCTACCAACACCCACTTTGTACACTGTCACTACTCTACCAACACCCACTTTGTACACTGTCACTACTCTAGCAACACCCACTTTGTACACTGTCACCCCTCTACCAAGGCCCACTTTGTACACTGTCACCCCTCTACCAACACCCACTTTGTACACTGTCACTACTCTACCAAGGCCCACTTTGTACACTGTCACCTCTCTACCAACACCCACTTTGTACACTGTCACTACTCTACCAACACCCACTTTGTACACTGTCACCCCTCTACCAACACCCACTTTGTACACTGTCACTATTCTACCAAGGCCCACTTTGTACACTGTCACCCCTCTACCAAGGCCCACTTTGTACACTGTCACCCCTCTACCAAGGCCCACTTTGTACACTGTCACTACTCTACCAACACCCACTTTGTACACTGTCACCCCTCTACCAACACCCACTTTGTACACTGTCACTCCTCTACCAAGGCCCACTTTGTACACTGTCACCCCTCTACCAAGGCCCACTTTGTACACTGTCACCCCTCTACCAAGGCCCACTTTGTACACTGTCACCCTTCTACCAAAACCCACTTTGTACACTGTCACTCCTCTACCAACACCCACTTTGTACACTGTCACCCCTCTACCAAGGCCCACTTTGTACACTGTCACTCCTCTACCCAGGCCTACTTTGTACACTGTCACCCCTCTACCAAGGCCCACTTTGTACACTGTCACCCTTCTACCAAAACCCACTTTGTACACTGTCACTACTCTACCAAGGCCCACTTTGTACAATCTCACCCCTCTACCAAGGCCCACTTTGTACACTGTCACCCCTCTACCAAGGCCCACTTTGTACACTGTCACCCCTCTACCAAGGCCCACTTTGTACACTGTCACCCCTCTACCAAGGCCCACTTTGTACACTGTCACCCCTCTACCAAGGCCCACTTTGTACACTGTCACCCCTCTACCAAGGCCCACTTTGTACACTGTCACCCTTCTACCAAAACCCACTTTGTACACTGTCACTACTCTACCAAGGCCCACTTTGTACAATCTCACCCCTCTACCAACACCCACTTTGTACACTGTCACTATTCTACCAACACCCACTTTGTACAATGTCACCCCTCTACCAAGGCCCACTTTGTACACTGTCACCCCTCTACCAAGGCCCACTTTGTACACTGTCACCCCTCTACCAAGGCCCACTTTGTACACTGTCACTCCTCTACCAACACCCACTTTGTACAATGTCACCCCTCTACCAAGGCCCACTTTGTACACTGTCACCCCTCTACCAAAACCCACTTTGTACACTGTCACTCCTCTAACAAGGCCCACTTTGTACACTGTCACTCCTCTACCAAGGCCCACTTTGTACACTGTCACCCCTCTACCAAGGCCCACTTTGTACACTGTCACTACTCTACCAACACCCACTTTGTACACTGTCACTACTCTACCAAGGCCCACTTTGTAAATGTCACTCCTCTACCAACACCCACTTTGTACACTGTCACTCCTCTACCAACACCCACTTTGTACACTGTCACTCCTCTACCAACACCCACTTTGTACACTGTCACTACTTTACCAAGGCCCACTTTGTACACTGTCCCTCCTCTACCAAGGCCCACTTTGTACACTGTTACTCCTCTACCCATACCCACTTTGTACACTGTCACCCCTCTACCAACACCCACTTTGTACACTGTCACCCCTCTACCATCACCCACTTTGTACACTGTCACCCCTCTACCAACACACACTTTGTACACTGTCACCCCTCTACCATGACCCACTTTGTACACTGTCACCCCTCTACCAAGGCCCACTTTGTACACTGTCACCCCTCTACCAACACCCACTTTGTACACTGTCACCCCTCTACCATAACCCACTTTGTACACTGTCACCCCTCTACCAACACCCACTTTGTACACTGTCACCCCACTACCAACACCCACTTTGTACACTGTCACCCCTCTACCAAGGCCCACTTTGTACACTGTCACCCCTCTACTAAGGCCCACTTTGTACACTGTCACTATTCTACCAAGGCCCACTTTGTACACTGTCACTATTCTACCAAGGCCCACTTTGTACACTGTCACTCCTCTACCAAGGCCCACTTTGTACACTGTCACCCCTCTACCAAGGCCCACTTTGTACACTGTCACTCCTCTACCAAGGCCCACTTTGTACACTGTCACCCCTCTACCAAGGCCCACTTTGTACACTGTCACCCCTCTACCAAGGCCCACTTTGTACACTGTCACCCCTCTACCAACACACACTTTGTACACTGTCACCCCTCTACCAACACCCACTTTGTACACTGTCACTCCTCTACCAAGGCCCACTTTGTACACTGTCACCCCTCTACCAAGGCCCACTTTGTACACTGTCACCCCTCTACCAAGGCCCACTTTGTACACTGTCACTCCTCTACCAAGGCCCACTTTGTACACTGTCACCCCTCTACCAACACACACTTTGTACACTGTCACCCCTCTACCAACACCCACTTTGTACACTGTCACTCCTCTACCAAGGCCCACTTTGTACACTGTCACCCCTCTACCAAGGCCCACTTTGTACACTGTCACTCCTCTACCAACACCCACTTTGTACACTGTCACTCCTCTACCAAGGCCCACTTTGTACACTGTCACTCCTCTACCAACACCCACTTTGTAGACTGTCATTCCTCTACCAACACCCACTTTGTACACTGTCACCTCTCTACCAACACCCACTTTGTACACTGTCACCCCTCTACCAACACCCACTTTGTACACTGTCACCCCTCTACCAAGGCCCACTTTGTACACTGTCACCCCTCTACCAAGGCCCACTTTGTACACTGTCACCCCTCTACCAAGGCCCACTTTGTACACTGTCACCCCTCTACCAAGGCCCACTTTGTACACTGTCACTCCTCTACCAAGGCCCACTTTGTACACTGTCACCCCTCTACCAACACCGACTTTGTACACTGTCACTACTCTACCAACACCCACTTTGTACACTGTCACTACTCTACCAACACCCACTTTGTACACTGTCACCCCTCTACCAAGGCCCACTTTATACACTGTCACCCCTCTACCAAGGCCCACTTTGTACACTGTCACCTCTCTACCAACACCCACTTTGTACACTGTCACTACTCTACCAACACCCACTTTGTACACTGTCACTACTCTAGCAACACCCACTTTGTACACTGTCACCCCTCTACCAAGGCCCACTTTGTACACTGTCACCCCTCTACCAACACCCACTTTGTACACTGTCACTACTCTACCAAGGCCCACTTTGTACACTGTCACCTCTCTACCAACACCCACTTTGTACACTGTCACTACTCTACCAACACCCACTTTGTACACTGTCACCCCTCTACCAACACCCACTTTGTACACTGTCACTACTCTACCAAGGCCCACTTTGTACACTGTCACCCCTCTACCAAGGCCCACTTTGTACACTGTCACCCCTCTACCAAGGCCCACTTTGTACACTGTCACTACTCTACCAACACCCACTTTGTACACTGTCACCCCTCTACCAACACCCACTTTGTACACTGTCACTCCTCTACCAAGGCCCACTTTGTACACTGTCACCCCTCTACCAAGGCCCACTTTGTACACTGTCACCCTTCTACCAAAACCCACTTTGTACACTGTCACTCCTCTACCAACACCCACTTTGTACACTGTCACCCCTCTACCAAGGCCCACTTTGTACACTGTCACTCCTCTACCCAGGCCTACTTTGTACACTGTCACCCCTCTACCAAGGCCCACTTTGTACACTGTCACCCTTCTACCAAAACCCACTTTGTACACTGTCACTACTCTACCAAGGCCCACTTTGTACAATCTCACCCCTCTACCAAGGCCCACTTTGTACACTGTCACCCCTCTACCAAGGCCCACTTTGTACACTGTCACCCCTCTACCAAGGCCCACTTTGTACACTGTCACCCCTCTACCAAGGCCCACTTTGTACACTGTCACCCCTCTACCAAGGCCCACTTTGTACACTGTCACCCCTCTACCAAGGCCCACTTTGTACACTGTCACCCTTCTACCAAAACCCACTTTGTACACTGTCACTACTCTACCAAGGCCCACTTTGTACAATCTCACCCCTCTACCAACACCCACTTTGTACACTGTCACTATTCTACCAACACCCACTTTGTACAATGTCACCCCTCTACCAAGGCCCACTTTGTACACTGTCACCCCTCTACCAACACCCACTTTGTACACTGTCACTCCTCTACCAACACCCACTTTGTACAATGTCACCCCTCTACCAAGGCCCACTTTGTACACTGTCACCCCTCTACCAAGGCCCACTTTGTACACTGTCACTCCTCTACCAACACCCACTTTGTACACTGTCACCCCTCTACCAACACCCACTTTGTACAATGTCACCCCTCTACCAAGGCCCACTTTGTACACTGTCACCCCTCTACCAACACCCACTTTGTACACTGTCACCCCTCTACCAACACCCACTTTGTACAATGTCACTACTCTACCAAGGCCCACTTTGTACAATCTCACCCCTCTACCAACACCCACTTTGTACACTGTCACTATTCTACCAAGGCCCACTTTGTACACTGTCACCCCTCTACAAAGGCCCACTTTGTACACTGTCACTCCTCTACCAACACCCACTTTGTACACTGTCACTCCTCTACCAACACCAACTTTGTACAATGTCACCCCTCTACCAAGGCCCACTTTGTACACTGTCACCCCTCTACCAACACCCACTTTGTACACTGTCACTCCTCTACCAACACCCACTTTGTACAATGTCACCCCTCTACCAAGGCCCACTTTGTACACTGTCACCCCTCTACCAAGGCCCACTTTGTACACTGTCACTCCTCTACCAACACCCACTTTGTACACTGTCACCCCTCTACCAACACCCACTTTGTACAATGTCACCCCTCTACCAAGGCCCACTTTGTACACTGTCACCCCTCTACCAACACCCACTTTGTACACTGTCACCCCTCTACCAACACCCACTTTGTACAATGTCACCCCTCTACCAAGGCCCACTTTGTACACTGTCACCCCTCTACCAACACCCACTTTGTTTACTGTCACTCCTCTACCAAGCCCCACTTTGTACACTGTCACTCCTCTACCAAGGCCCACTTTGTACACTGTCACCCCTCTACCAAGGCCCACTTTGTACACTGTCACCCCTCTACCAAGGCCCACTTTGTACACTGTCACTCCTCTACCAAGGCCCACTTTGTACACTGTCACCCCTCTCCAACACACACTTTGTACACTGTCACTCCTCTACCAACACCCACTTTGTACACTGTCACTCCTCTACCAAGGCCCACTTTGTACACTGTCACCCCTCTACCAAGGCCCACTTTGTACACTGTCACTCCTCTACCAACACCCACTTTGTACACTGTCACCACTCTACCATCACCCACTTTGTACACTGTCACCCCTCTACCAACACACACTTTGTACACTGTCACCCCTCTACCATGACCCACTTTGTACACTGTCACCCCTCTACCAAGGCCCACTTTGTACACTGTCACCCCTCTACCAACACCCACTTTGTACACTGTCACCCCTCTACCATAACCCACTTTGTACACTGTCACCCCTCTACCAACACCCACTTTGTACACTGTCACCCCACTACCAACACCCACTTTGTACACTGTCACCCCTCTACCAAGGCCCACTTTGTACACTGTCACTATTCTACCAAGGCCCACTTTGTACACTGTCACTATTCTACCAAGGCCCACTTTGTACACTGTCACTCCTCTACCAAGGCCCACTTTGTACACTGTCACCCCTCTACCAAGGCCCACTTTGTACACTGTCACTCCTCTACCAAGGCCCACTTTGTACACTGTCACCCCTCTACCAAGGCCCACTTTGTACACTGTCACCCCTCTACCAAGGCCCACTTTGTACACTGTCACCCCTCTACCAACACACACTTTGTACACTGTCACCCCTCTACCAACACCCACTTTGTACACTGTCACTCCTCTACCAAGGCCCACTTTGTACACTGTCACCCCTCTACCAAGGCCCACTTTGTACACTGTCACCCCTCTACCAAGGCCCACTTTGTACACTGTCACTCCTCTACCAAGGCCCACTTTGTACACTGTCACCCCTCTACCAAGGCCCACTTTGTACACTGTCACCCCTCTACCAACACCCACTTTGTACACTGTCACTCCTCTACCAAGGCCCACTTTGTACACTGTCACCCCTCTACCAAGGCCCACTTTGTACACTGTCACTCCTCTACCAACACCCACTTTGTACACTGTCACTCCTCTACCAAGGCCCACTTTGTACACTGTCACTCCTCTACCAACACCCACTTTGTAGACTGTCATTCCTCTACCAACACCCACTTTGTACACTGTCACCTCTCTACCAACACCCACTTTGTACACTGTCACCCCTCTACCAACACCCACTTTGTACACTGTCACCCCTCTACCAAGGCCCACTTTGTACACTGTCACCCCTCTACCAAGGCCCACTTTGTACACTGTCACCCCTCTACCAAGGCCCACTTTGTACACTGTCACCCCTCTACCAAGGCCCACTTTGTACACTGTCACTCCTCTACCAAGGCCCACTTTGTACACTGTCACCCCTCTACCAACACCGACTTTGTACACTGTCACTACTCTACCAACACCCACTTTGTACACTGTCACTACTCTACCAACACCCACTTTGTACACTGTCACCCCTCTACCAAGGCCCACTTTATACACTGTCACCCCTCTACCAAGGCCCACTTTGTACACTGTCACCTCTCTACCAACACCCACTTTGTACACTGTCACTACTCTACCAACACCCACTTTGTACACTGTCACTACTCTAGCAACACCCACTTTGTACACTGTCACCCCTCTACCAAGGCCCACTTTGTACACTGTCACCCCTCTACCAACACCCACTTTGTACACTGTCACTACTCTACCAAGGCCCACTTTGTACACTGTCACCTCTCTACCAACACCCACTTTGTACACTGTCACTACTCTACCAACACCCACTTTGTACACTGTCACCCCTCTACCAACACCCACTTTGTACACTGTCACTACTCTACCAAGGCCCACTTTGTACACTGTCACCCCTCTACCAAGGCCCACTTTGTACACTGTCACCCCTCTACCAAGGCCCACTTTGTACACTGTCACTACTCTACCAACACCCACTTTGTACACTGTCACCCCTCTACCAACACCCACTTTGTACACTGTCACTCCTCTACCAAGGCCCACTTTGTACACTGTCACCCCTCTACCAAGGCCCACTTTGTACACTGTCACCCCTCTACCAAGGCCCACTTTGTACACTGTCACCCTTCTACCAAAACCCACTTTGTACACTGTCACTCCTCTACCAACACCCACTTTGTACACTGTCACCCCTCTACCAAGGCCCACTTTGTACACTGTCACTCCTCTACCCAGGCCTACTTTGTACACTGTCACCCCTCTACCAAGGCCCACTTTGTACACTGTCACCCTTCTACCAAAACCCACTTTGTACACTGTCACTACTCTACCAAGGCCCACTTTGTACAATCTCACCCCTCTACCAAGGCCCACTTTGTACACTGTCACCCCTCTACCAAGGCCCACTTTGTACACTGTCACCCCTCTACCAAGGCCCACTTTGTACACTGTCACCCCTCTACCAAGGCCCACTTTGTACACTGTCACCCCTCTACCAAGGCCCACTTTGTACACTGTCACCCCTCTACCAAGGCCCACTTTGTACACTGTCACCCTTCTACCAAAACCCACTTTGTACACTGTCACTACTCTACCAAGGCCCACTTTGTACAATCTCACCCCTCTACCAACACCCACTTTGTACACTGTCACTATTCTACCAACACCCACTTTGTACAATGTCACCCCTCTACCAAGGCCCACTTTGTACACTGTCACCCCTCTACCAACACCCACTTTGTACACTGTCACTCCTCTACCAACACCCACTTTGTACAATGTCACCCCTCTACCAAGGCCCACTTTGTACACTGTCACCCCTCTACCAAGGCCCACTTTGTACACTGTCACTCCTCTACCAACACCCACTTTGTACACTGTCACCCCTCTACCAACACCCACTTTGTACAATGTCACCCCTCTACCAAGGCCCACTTTGTACACTGTCACCCCTCTACCAACACCCACTTTGTACACTGTCACCCCTCTACCAACACCCACTTTGTACAATGTCACTACTCTACCAAGGCCCACTTTGTACAATCTCACCCCTCTACCAACACCCACTTTGTACACTGTCACTATTCTACCAAGGCCCACTTTGTACACTGTCACCCCTCTACAAAGGCCCACTTTGTACACTGTCACTCCTCTACCAACACCCACTTTGTACACTGTCACTCCTCTACCAACACCAACTTTGTACAATGTCACCCCTCTACCAAGGCCCACTTTGTACACTGTCACCCCTCTACCAACACCCACTTTGTACACTGTCACTCCTCTACCAACACCCACTTTGTACAATGTCACCCCTCTACCAAGGCCCACTTTGTACACTGTCACCCCTCTACCAAGGCCCACTTTGTACACTGTCACTCCTCTACCAACACCCACTTTGTACACTGTCACCCCTCTACCAACACCCACTTTGTACAATGTCACCCCTCTACCAAGGCCCACTTTGTACACTGTCACCCCTCTACCAACACCCACTTTGTACACTGTCACCCCTCTACCAACACCCACTTTGTACAATGTCACCCCTCTACCAAGGCCCACTTTGTACACTGTCACCCCTCTACCAACACCCACTTTGTTTACTGTCACTCCTCTACCAAGCCCCACTTTGTACACTGTCACTCCTCTACCAAAGCCCACTTTGTACACTGTCACCCCTCTACCAAGGCCCACTTTGTACACTGTCACCCCTCTACCAAGGCCCACTTTGTACACTGTCACTCCTCTACCAAGGCCCACTTTGTACACTGTCACCCCTCTCCAACACACACTTTGTACACTGTCACTCCTCTACCAACACCCACTTTGTACACTGTCACTCCTCTACCAAGGCCCACTTTGTACACTGTCACCCCTCTACCAAGGCCCACTTTGTACACTGTCACTCCTCTACCAACACCCACTTTGTACACTGTCACCCCTCTACCATCACCCACTTTGTACACTGTCACCCCTCTACCAACACACACTTTGTACACTGTCACCCCTCTACCATGACCCACTTTGTACACTGTCACCCCTCTACCAAGGCCCACTTTGTACACTGTCACCCCTCTACCAACACCCACTTTGTACACTGTCACCCCTCTACCATAACCCACTTTGTACACTGTCACCCCTCTACCAACACCCACTTTGTACACTGTCACCCCACTACCAACACCCACTTTGTACACTGTCACCCCTCTACCAAGGCCCACTTTGTACACTGTCACCCCTCTACTAAGGCCCACTTTGTACACTGTCACTATTCTACCAAGGCCCACTTTGTACACTGTCACTATTCTACCAAGGCCCACTTTGTACACTGTCACTCCTCTACCAAGGCCCACTTTGTACACTGTCACCCCTCTACCAAGGCCCACTTTGTACACTGTCACTCCTCTACCAAGGCCCACTTTGTACACTGTCACCCCTCTACCAAGGCCCACTTTGTACACTGTCACCCCTCTACCAAGGCCCACTTTGTACACTGTCACCCCTCTACCAACACACACTTTGTACACTGTCACCCCTCTACCAACACCCACTTTGTACACTGTCACTCCTCTACCAAGGCCCACTTTGTACACTGTCACCCCTCTACCAAGGCCCACTTTGTACACTGTCACCCCTCTACCAAGGCCCACTTTGTACACTGTCACTCCTCTACCAAGGCCCACTTTGTACACTGTCACCCCTCTACCAACACACACTTTGTACACTGTCACCCCTCTACCAACACCCACTTTGTACACTGTCACTCCTCTACCAAGGCCCACTTTGTACACTGTCACCCCTCTACCAAGGCCCACTTTGTACACTGTCACTCCTCTACCAACACCCACTTTGTACACTGTCACTCCTCTACCAAGGCCCACTTTGTACACTGTCACTCCTCTACCAACACCCACTTTGTAGACTGTCATTCCTCTACCAACACCCACTTTGTACACTGTCACCTGTCTACCAACACCCACTTTGTACACTGTCACCCCTCTACCAACACCCACTTTGTACACTGTCACCCCTCTACCAAGGCCCACTTTGTACACTGTCACCCCTCTACCAAGGCCCACTTTGTACACTGTCACCCCTCTACCAAGGCCCACTTTGTACACTGTCACCCCTCTACCAAGGCCCACTTTGTACACTGTCACTCCTCTACCAAGGCCCACTTTGTACACTGTCACCCCTCTACCAACACCGACTTTGTACACTGTCACTACTCTACCAACACCCACTTTGTACACTGTCACTACTCTACCAACACCCACTTTGTACACTGTCACCCCTCTACCAAGGCCCACTTTATACACTGTCACCCCTCTACCAAGGCCCACTTTGTACACTGTCACCTCTCTACCAACACCCACTTTGTACACTGTCACTACTCTACCAACACCCACTTTGTACACTGTCACTACTCTATCAACACCCACTTTGTACACTGTCACCCCTCTACCAAGGCCCACTTTGTACACTGTCACCCCTCTACCAACACCCACTTTGTACACTGTCACTACTCTACCAAGGCCCACTTTGTACACTGTCACCTCTCTACCAACACCCACTTTGTACACTGTCACTACTCTACCAACACCCACTTTGTACACTGTCACCCCTCTACCAACACCCACTTTGTACACTGTCACTACTCTACCAAGGCCCACTTTGTACACTGTCACCCCTCTACCAAGGCCCACTTTGTACACTGTCACCCCTCTACCAAGGCCCACTTTGTACACTGTCACTACTCTACCAACACCCACTTTGTACACTGTCACCCCTCTACCAACACCCACTTTGTACACTGTCACTCCTCTACCAAGGCCCACTTTGTACACTGTCACCCCTCTACCAAGGCCCACTTTGTACACTGTCACCCCTCTACCAAGGCCCACTTTGTACACTGTCACCCTTCTACCAAAACCCACTTTGTACACTGTCACTCCTCTACCAACACCCACTTTGTACACTGTCACCCCTCTACCAAGGCCCACTTTGTACACTGTCACTCCTCTACCCAGGCCTACTTTGTACACTGTCACCCCTCTACCAAGGCCCACTTTGTACACTGTCACCCTTCTACCAAAACCCACTTTGTACACTGTCACTACTCTACCAAGGCCCACTTTGTACAATCTCACCCCTCTACCAAGGCCCACTTTGTACACTGTCACCCCTCTACCAAGGCCCACTTTGTACACTGTCACCCCTCTACCAAGGCCCACTTTGTACACTGTCACCCCTCTACCAAGGCCCACTTTGTACACTGTCACCCCTCTACCAAGGCCCACTTTGTACACTGTCACCCCTCTACCAAGGCCCACTTTGTACACTGTCACCCTTCTACCAAAACCCACTTTGTACACTGTCACTACTCTACCAAGGCCCACTTTGTACAATCTCACCCCTCTACCAACACCCACTTTGTACACTGTCACTATTCTACCAACACCCACTTTGTACAATGTCACCCCTCTACCAAGGCCCACTTTGTACACTGTCACCCCTCTACCAAGGCCCACTTTGTACACTGTCACCCCTCTACCAAGGCCCACTTTGTACACTGTCACTCCTCTACCAACACCCACTTTGTACAATGTCACCCCTCTACCAAGGCCCACTTTGTACACTGTCACCCCTCTACCAAAACCCACTTTGTACACTGTCACTCCTCTAACAAGGCCCACTTTGTACACTGTCACTCCTCTACCAAGGCCCACTTTGTACACTGTCACCCCTCTACCAAGGCCCACTTTGTACACTGTCACTACTCTACCAACACCCACTTTGTACACTGTCACTACTCTACCAAGGCCCACTTTGTAAATGTCACTCCTCTACCAACACCCACTTTGTACACTGTCACTCCTCTACCAACACCCACTTTGTACACTGTCACTCCTCTACCAACACCCACTTTGTACACTGTCACTACTTTACCAAGGCCCACTTTGTACACTGTCCCTCCTCTACCAAGGCCCACTTTGTACACTGTTACTCCTCTACCCATACCCACTTTGTACACTGTCACCCCTCTACCAACACCCACTTTGTACACTGTCACCCCTCTACCATCACCCACTTTGTACACTGTCACCCCTCTACCAACACACACTTTGTACACTGTCACCCCTCTACCATGACCCACTTTGTACACTGTCACCCCTCTACCAAGGCCCACTTTGTACACTGTCACCCCTCTACCAACACCCACTTTGTACACTGTCACCCCTCTACCATAACCCACTTTGTACACTGTCACCCCTCTACCAACACCCACTTTGTACACTGTCACCCCACTACCAACACCCACTTTGTACACTGTCACCCCTCTACCAAGGCCCACTTTGTACACTGTCACCCCTCTACTAAGGCCCACTTTGTACACTGTCACTATTCTACCAAGGCCCACTTTGTACACTGTCACTATTCTACCAAGGCCCACTTTGTACACTGTCACTCCTCTACCAAGGCCCACTTTGTACACTGTCACCCCTCTACCAAGGCCCACTTTGTACACTGTCACTCCTCTACCAAGGCCCACTTTGTACACTGTCACCCCTTTACCAAGGCCCACTTTGTACACTGTCACCCCTCTACCAAGGCCCACTTTGTACACTGTCACCCCTCTACCAACACACACTTTGTACACTGCCACCCCTCTACCAACACCCACTTTGTACACTGTCACTCCTCTACCAAGGCCCACTTTGTACACTGTCACCCCTCTACCAAGGCCCACTTTGTACACTGTCACCCCTCTACCAAGGCCCACTTTGTACACTGTCACTCCTCTACCAAGGCCCACTTTGTACACTGTCACCCCTCTACCAACACACACTTTGTACACTGTCACCCCTCTACCAACACCCACTTTGTACACTGTCACTCCTCTACCAAGGCCCACTTTGTACACTGTCACCCCTCTACCAAGGCCCACTTTGTACACTGTCACTCCTCTACCAACACCCACTTTGTACACTGTCACTCCTCTACCAAGGCCCACTTTGTACACTGTCACTCCTCTACCAACACCCACTTTGTAGACTGTCATTCCTCTACCAACACCCACTTTGTACACTGTCACCTCTCTACCAACACCCACTTTGTACACTGTCACCCCTCTACCAACACCCACTTTGTACACTGTCACCCCTCTACCAAGGCCCACTTTGTACACTGTCACCCCTCTACCAAGGCCCACTTTGTACACTGTCACCCCTCTACCAAGGCCCACTTTGTACACTGTCACCCCTCTACCAAGGCCCACTTTGTACACTGTCACTCCTCTACCAAGGCCCACTTTGTACACTGTCACCCCTCTACCAACACCGACTTTGTACACTGTCACTACTCTACCAACACCCACTTTGTACACTGTCACTACTCTACCAACACCCACTTTGTACACTGTCACCCCTCTACCAAGGCCCACTTTATACACTGTCACCCCTCTACCAAGGCCCACTTTGTACACTGTCACCTCTCTACCAACACCCACTTTGTACACTGTCACTACTCTACCAACACCCACTTTGTACACTGTCACTACTCTAGCAACACCCACTTTGTACACTGTCACCCCTCTACCAAGGCCCACTTTGTACACTGTCACCCCTCTACCAACACCCACTTTGTACACTGTCACTACTCTACCAAGGCCCACTTTGTACACTGTCACCTCTCTACCAACACCCACTTTGTACACTGTCACTACTCTACCAACACCCACTTTGTACACTGTCACCCCTCTACCAACACCCACTTTGTACACTGTCACTACTCTACCAAGGCCCACTTTGTACACTGTCACCCCTCTACCAAGGCCCACTTTGTACACTGTCACCCCTCTACCAAGGCCCACTTTGTACACTGTCACTACTCTACCAACACCCACTTTGTACACTGTCACCCCTCTACCAACACCCACTTTGTACACTGTCACTCCTCTACCAAGGCCCACTTTGTACACTGTCACCCCTCTACCAAGGCCCACTTTGTACACTGTCACCCCTCTACCAAGGCCCACTTTGTACACTGTCACCCTTCTACCAAAACCCACTTTGTACACTGTCACTCCTCTACCAACACCCACTTTGTACACTGTCACCCCTCTACCAAGGCCCACTTTGTACACTGTCACTCCTCTACCCAGGCCTACTTTGTACACTGTCACCCCTCTACCAAGGCCCACTTTGTACACTGTCACCCTTCTACCAAAACCCACTTTGTACACTGTCACTACTCTACCAAGGCCCACTTTGTACAATCTCACCCCTCTACCAAGGCCCACTTTGTACACTGTCACCCCTCTACCAAGGCCCACTTTGTACACTGTCACCCCTCTACCAAGGTCCACTTTGTACACTGTCACCCCTCTACCAAGGCCCACTTTGTACACTGTCACCCCTCTACCAAGGCCCACTTTGTACACTGTCACCCCTCTACCAAGGCCCACTTTGTACACTGTCACCCTTCTACCAAAACCCACTTTGTACACTGTCACTACTCTACCAAGGCCCACTTTGTACAATCTCACCCCTCTACCAACACCCACTTTGTACACTGTCACTATTCTACCAACACCCACTTTGTACAATGTCACCCCTCTACCAAGGCCCACTTTGTACACTGTCACCCCTCTACCAACACCCACTTTGTACACTGTCACTCCTCTACCAACACCCACTTTGTACAATGTCACCCCTCTACCAAGGCCCACTTTGTACACTGTCACCCCTCTACCAAGGCCCACTTTGTACACTGTCACTCCTCTACCAACACCCACTTTGTACACTGTCACCCCTCTACCAACACCCACTTTGTACAATGTCACCCCTCTACCAAGGCCCACTTTGTACACTGTCACCCCTCTACCAACACCCACTTTGTACACTGTCACCCCTCTACCAACACCCACTTTGTACAATGTCACTACTCTACCAAGGCCCACTTTGTACAATCTCACCCCTCTACCAACACCCACTTTGTACACTGTCACTATTCTACCAAGGCCCACTTTGTACACTGTCACCCCTCTACAAAGGCCCACTTTGTACACTGTCACTCCTCTACCAACACCCACTTTGTACACTGTCACTCCTCTACCAACACCAACTTTGTACAATGTCACCCCTCTACCAAGGCCCACTTTGTACACTGTCACCCCTCTACCAACACCCACTTTGTACACTGTCACTCCTCTACCAACACCCACTTTGTACAATGTCACCCCTCTACCAAGGCCCACTTTGTACACTGTCACCCCTCTACCAAGGCCCACTTTGTACACTGTCACTCCTCTACCAACACCCACTTTGTACACTGTCACCCCTCTACCAACACCCACTTTGTACAATGTCACCCCTCTACCAAGGCCCACTTTGTACACTGTCACCCCTCTACCAACACCCACTTTGTACACTGTCACCCCTCTACCAACACCCACTTTGTACAATGTCACCCCTCTACCAAGGCCCACTTTGTACACTGTCACCCCTCTACCAACACCCACTTTGTTTACTGTCACTCCTCTACCAAGCCCCACTTTGTACACTGTCACTCCTCTACCAAGGCCCACTTTGTACACTGTCACCCCTCTACCAAGGCCCACTTTGTACACTGTCACCCCTCTACCAAGGCCCACTTTGTACACTGTCACTCCTCTACCAAGGCCCACTTTGTACACTGTCACCCCTCTCCAACACACACTTTGTACACTGTCACCCCTCTACCAACACCCACTTTGTACACTGTCACTCCTCTACCAAGGCCCACTTTGTACACTGTCACCCCTCTACCAAGGCCCACTTTGTACACTGTCACTCCTCTACCAACACCCACTTTGTACACTGTCACTCCTCTACCAAGGCCCACTTTGTACACTGTCACTCCTCTACCAACACCCACTTTGTAGACTGTCATTCCTCTACCAACACCCACTTTGTACACTGTCACCCCTCTACCAACACCCACTTTGTACACTGTCACCCCTCTACCAACACCCACTTTGTACACTGTCACCCCTCTACCAAGGCCCACTTTGTACACTGTCACCCCTCTACCAAGGCCCACTTTGTACACTGTCACCCCTCTACCAAGGCCCACTTTGTACACTGTCACCCCTCTACCAAGGCCCACTTTGTACACTGTCACTCCTCTACCAAGGCCCACTTTGTACACTGTCACCCCTCTACCAACACCCACTTTGTACACTGTCACTACTCTACCAACACCCACTTTGTACACTGTCACTACTCTACCAACACCCACTTTGTACACTGTCACCCCTCTACCAACACCCACTTTGTACACTGTCACCCCTCTACCAAGGCCCACTTTGTACACTGTCACCCCTCTACCAACACCCACTTTGTACACTGTCACTACTCTACCAAGACCCACTTTGTACACTGTCACCCCTCTAGCAACACCCACTTTGTACACTGTCACTACTCTACCAACACCCACTTTGTACACTGTCACCCCTCTACCAACACCCACTTTGTACACTGTCACTACTCTACCAAGGCCCACTTTGTACACTGTCACCCCTCTACCAAGGCCCACTTTGTACACTGTCACCCCTCTACCAAGGCCCACTTTGTACACTGTCACTACTCTACCAACACCCACTTTGTACACTGTCACCCCTCTACCAACACCCACTTTGTACACTGTCACTCCTCTACCAAGGCCCACTTTGTACACTGTCACCCCTCTACCAAGGCCCACTTTGTACACTGTCACCCCTCTACCAAGGCCCACTTTGTACACTGTCACACTTCTACCAAAACCCACTTTGTACACTGTCACTCCTCTACCAACACCCACTTTGTACACTGTCACCCCTCTACCAAGGCCCACTTTGTACACTGTCACTCCTCTACCAAGGCCTACTTTGTACACTGTCACCCCTCTACCAAGGCCCACTTTGTACACTGTCACCCTTGTACCAAAACCCACTTTGTACACTGTCACTACTCTACCAAGGCCCACTTTGTACACTGTCACCCCTCTACCAAGGCCCACTTTGTACACTGTCACCCCTCTACCAAGGCCCACTTTGTACACTGTCACTACTCTACCAACACCCACTTTGTACACTGTCACCCCTCTACCAACACCCACTTTGTACACTGTCACTCCTCTACCAAGGCCCACTTTGTACACTGTCACCCCTCTACCAAGGCCCACTTTGTACACTGTCACCCCTCTACCAAGGCCCACTTTGTACACTGTCACCCTTCTACCAAAACCCACTTTGTACACTGTCACTCCTCTACCAACACCCACTTTGTACACTGTCACCCCTCTACCAAGGCCCACTTTGTACACTGTCACTCCTCTACCCAGGCCTACTTTGTACACTGTCACCCCTCTACCAAGGCCCACTTTGTACACTGTCACCCTTCTACCAAAACCCACTTTGTACACTGTCACTACTCTACCAAGGCCCACTTTGTACAATCTCACCCCTCTACCAAGGCCCACTTTGTACACTGTCACCCCTCTACCAAGGCCCACTTTGTACACTGTCACCCCTCTACCAAGGCCCACTTTGTACACTGTCACCCCTCTACCAAGGCCCACTTTGTACACTGTCACCCCTCTACCAAGGCCCACTTTGTACACTGTCACCCCTCTACCAAGGCCCACTTTGTACACTGTCACCTTTCTACCAAAACCCACTTTGTACACTGTCACTACTCTACCAAGGCCCACTTTGTACAATCTCACCCCTCTACCAACACCCACTTTGTACACTGTCACTATTCTACCAACACCCACTTTGTACAATGTCACCCCTCTACCAAGGCCCACTTTGTACACTGTCACCCCTCTACCAAGGCCCACTTTGTACACTGTCACCCCTCTACCAAGGCCCACTTTGTACACTGTCACTCCTCTACCAACACCCACTTTGTACAATGTCACCCCTCTACCAAGGCCCACTTTGTACACTGTCACCCCTCTACCAAAACCCACTTTGTACACTGTCACTCCTCTAACAAGGCCCACTTTGTACACTGTCACTCCTCTACCAAGGCCCACTTTGTACACTGTCACCCCTCTACCAAGGCCCACTTTGTACACTGTCACTACTCTACCAACACCCACTTTGTACACTGTCACTACTCTACCAAGGCCCACTTTGTAAATGTCACTCCTCTACCAACACCCACTTTGTACACTGTCACTCCTCTACCAACACCCACTTTGTACACTGTCACTCCTCTACCAACACCCACTTTGTACACTGTCACTACTTTACCAAGGCCCACTTTGTACACTGTCCCTCCTCTACCAAGGCCCACTTTGTACACTGTTACTCCTCTACCCATACCCACTTTGTACACTGTCACCCCTCTACCAACACCCACTTTGTACACTGTCACCCCTCTACCATCACCCACTTTGTACACTGTCACCCCTCTACCAACACACACTTTGTACACTGTCACCCCTCTACCATGACCCACTTTGTACACTGTCACCCCTCTACCAAGGCCCACTTTGTACACTGTCACCCCTCTACCAACACCCACTTTGTACACTGTCACCCCTCTACCATAACCCACTTTGTACACTGTCACCCCTCTACCAACACCCACTTTGTACACTGTCACCCCACTACCAACACCCACTTTGTACACTGTCACCCCTCTACCAAGGCCCACTTTGTACACTGTCACCCCTCTACTAAGGCCCACTTTGTACACTGTCACTATTCTACCAAGGCCCACTTTGTACACTGTCACTATTCTACCAAGGCCCACTTTGTACACTGTCACTCCTCTACCAAGGCCCACTTTGTACACTGTCACCCCTCTACCAAGGCCCACTTTGTACACTGTCACTCCTCTACCAAGGCCCACTTTGTACACTGTCACCCCTCTACCAAGGCCCACTTTGTACACTGTCACCCCTCTACCAAGGCCCACTTTGTACACTGTCACCCCTCTACCAACACACACTTTGTACACTGTCACCCCTCTACCAACACCCACTTTGTACACTGTCACTCCTCTACCAAGGCCCACTTTGTACACTGTCACCCCTCTACCAAGGCCCACTTTGTACACTGTCACCCCTCTACCAAGGCCCACTTTGTACACTGTCACTCCTCTACCAAGGCCCACTTTGTACACTGTCACCCCTCTACCAACACACACTTTGTACACTGTCACCCCTCTACCAACACCCACTTTGTACACTGTCACTCCTCTACCAAGGCCCACTTTGTAGACTGTCACCCCTCTACCAAGGCCCACTTTGTACACTGTCACTCCTCTACCAACACCCACTTTGTACACTGTCACTCCTCTACCAAGGCCCACTTTGTACACTGTCACTCCTCTACCAACACCCACTTTGTAGACTGTCATTCCTCTACCAACACCCACTTTGTACACTGTCACCTCTCTACCAACACCCACTTTGTACACTGTCACCCCTCTACCAACACCCACTTTGTACACTGTCACCCCTCTACCAAGGCCCACTTTGTACACTGTCACCCCTCTACCAAGGCCCACTTTGTACACTGTCACCCCTCTACCAAGGCCCACTTTGTACACTGTCACCCCTCTACCAAGGCCCACTTTGTACACTGTCACTCCTCTACCAAGGCCCACTTTGTACACTGTCACCCCTCTACCAACACCGACTTTGTACACTGTCACTACTCTACCAACACCCACTTTGTACACTGTCACTACTCTACCAACACCCACTTTGTACACTGTCACCCCTCTACCAAGGCCCACTTTATACACTGTCACCCCTCTACCAAGGCCCACTTTGTACACTGTCACCTCTCTACCAACACCCACTTTGTACACTGTCACTACTCTACCAACACCCACTTTGTACACTGTCACTACTCTAGCAACACCCACTTTGTACACTGTCACCCCTCTACCAAGGCCCACTTTGTACACTGTCACCCCTCTACCAACACCCACTTTGTACACTGTCACTACTCTACCAAGGCCCACTTTGTACACTGTCACCTCTCTACCAACACCCACTTTGTACACTGTCACTACTCTACCAACACCCACTTTGTACACTGTCACCCCTCTACCAACACCCACTTTGTACACTGTCACTACTCTACCAAGGCCCACTTTGTACACTGTCACCCCTCTACCAAGGCCCACTTTGTACACTGTCACCCCTCTACCAAGGCCCACTTTGTACACTGTCACTACTCTACCAACACCCACTTTGTACACTGTCACCCCTCTACCAACACCCACTTTGTACACTGTCACTCCTCTACCAAGGCCCACTTTGTACACTGTCACCCCTCTACCAAGGCCCACTTTGTACACTGTCACCCCTCTACCAAGGCCCACTTTGTACACTGTCACCCTTCTACCAAAACTCACTTTGTACACTGTCACTCCTCTACCAACACCCACTTTGTACACTGTCACCCCTCTACCAAGGCCCACTTTGTACACTGTCACTCCTCTACCCAGGCCTACTTTGTACACTGTCACCCCTCTACCAAGGCCCACTTTGTACACTGTCACCCTTCTACCAAAACCCACTTTGTACACTGTCACTACTCTACCAAGGCCCACTTTGTACAATCTCACCCCTCTACCAAGGCCCACTTTGTACACTGTCACCCCTCTACCAAGGCCCACTTTGTACACTGTCACCCCTCTACCAAGGCCCACTTTGTACACTGTCACCCCTCTACCAAGGCCCACTTTGTACACTGTCACCCCTCTACCAAGGCCCACTTTGTACACTGTCACCCCTCTACCAAGGCCCACTTTGTACACTGTCACCCTTCTACCAAAACCCACTTTGTACACTGTCACTACTCTACCAAGGCCCACTTTGTACAATCTCACCCCTCTACCAACACCCACTTTGTACACTGTCACTATTCTACCAACACCCACTTTGTACAATGTCACCCCTCTACCAAGGCTCACTTTGTACACTGTCACCCCTCTACCAACACCCACTTTGTACACTGTCACTCCTCTACCAACACCCACTTTGTACAATGTCACCCCTCTACCAAGGCCCACTTTGTACACTGTCACCCCTCTACCAAGGCCCACTTTGTACACTGTCACTCCTCTACCAACACCCACTTTGTACACTGTCACCCCTCTACCAACACCCACTTTGTACAATGTCACCCCTCTACCAAGGCCCACTTTGTACACTGTCACCCCTCTACCAACACCCACTTTGTACACCGTCACCCCTCTACCAACACCCACTTTGTACAATGTCACTACTCTACCAAGGCCCACTTTGTACAATCTCACCCCTCTACCAACACCCACTTTGTACACTGTCACTATTCTACCAAGGCCCACTTTGTACACTGTCACCCCTCTACAAAGGCCCACTTTGTACACTGTCACTCCTCTACCAACACCCACTTTGTACACTGTCACTCCTCTACCAACACCAACTTTGTACAATGTCACCCCTCTACCAAGGCCCACTTTGTACACTGTCACCCCTCTACCAACACCCACTTTGTACACTGTCACTCCTCTACCAACACCCACTTTGTACAATGTCACCCCTCTACCAAGGCCCACTTTGTACACTGTCACCCCTCTACCAAGGCCCACTTTGTACACTGTCACTCCTCTACCAACACCCACTTTGTACACTGTCACCCCTCTACCAACACCCACTTTGTACAATGTCACCCCTCTACCAAGGCCCACTTTGTACACTGTCACCCCTCTACCAACACCCACTTTGTACACTGTCACCCCTCTACCAACACCCACTTTGTACAATGTCACCCCTCTACCAAGGCCCACTTTGTACACTGTCACCCCTCTACCAACACCCACTTTGTTTACTGTCACTCCTCTACCAAGCCCCACTTTGTACACTGTCACTCCTCTACCAAGGCCCACTTTGTACACTGTCACCCCTCTACCAAGGCCCACTTTGTACACTGTCACCCCTCTACCAAGGCCCACTTTGTACACTGTCACTCCTCTACCAAGGCCCACTTTGTACACTGTCACCCCTCTCCAACACACACTTTGTACACTGTCACCCCTCTACCAACACCCACTTTGTACACTGTCACTCCTCTACCAAGGCCCACTTTGTACACTGTCACCCCTCTACCAAGGCCCACTTTGTACACTGTCACTCCTCTACCAACACCCACTTTGTACACTGTCACTCCTCTACCAAGGCCCACTTTGTACACTGTCACTCCTCTACCAACACCCAATTTGTAGACTGTCATTCCTCTACCAACACCCACTTTGTACACTGTCACCCCTCTACCAACACCCACTTTGTACACTGTCACCCCTCTACCAACACCCACTTTGTACACTGTCACCCCTCTACCAAGGCCCACTTTGTACACTGTCACCCCTCTACCAAGGCCCACTTTGTACACTGTCACCCCTCTACCAAGGCCCACTTTGTACACTGTCACCCCTCTACCAAGGCCCACTTTGTACACTGTCACTCCTCTACCAAGGCCCACTTTGTACACTGTCACCCCTCTACCAACACCCACTTTGTACACTGTCACTACTCTACCAACACCCACTTTGTACACTGTCACTACTCTACCAACACCCACTTTGTACACTGTCACCCCTCTACCAACACCCACTTTGTACACTGTCACCCCTCTACCAAGGCCCACTTTGTACACTGTCACCCCTCTACCAACACCCACTTTGTACACTGTCACTACTCTACCAAGACCCACTTTGTACACTGTCACCCCTCTAGCAACACCCACTTTGTACACTGTCACTACTCTACCAACACCCACTTTGTACACTGTCACCCCTCTACCAACACCCACTTTGTACACTGTCACTACTCTACCAAGGCCCACTTTGTACACTGTCACCCCTCTACCAAGGCCCACTTTGTACACTGTCACCCCTCTACCAAGGCCCACTTTGTACACTGTCACTACTCTACCAACACCCACTTTGTACACTGTCACCCCTCTACCAACACCCACTTTGTACACTGTCACTCCTCTACCAAGGCCCACTTTGTACACTGTCACCCCTCTACCAAGGCCCACTTTGTACACTGTCACCCCTCTACCAAGGCCCACTTTGTACACTGTCACCCTTCTACCAAAACCCACTTTGTACACTGTCACTCCTCTACCAACACCCACTTTGTACACTGTCACCCCTCTACCAAGGCCCACTTTGTACACTGTCACTCCTCTACCAAGGCCTACTTTGTACACTGTCACCCCTCTACCAAGGCCCACTTTGTACACTGTCACCCTTCTACCAAAACCCACTTTGTACACTGTCACTACTCTACCAAGGCCCACTTTGTACAATCTCACCCCTCTACCAACACCCACTTTGTACACTGTCACTATTCTACCAAGGCCCACTTTGTACACTGTCACCCCTCTACCAAGGCCCACTTTGTACACTGTCACTCCTCTACCAACACCCACTTTGTACACTGTCACTCCTCTACCAACACCCACTTTGTACAATGTCACCCCTCTACCAAGGCCCACTTTGTACACTGTCACCCCTCTACCAAGGCCCACTTTGTACACTGTCACTCCTCTACCAACACCCACTTTGTACACTGTCACCCCTCTACCAACACCCTCTTTGTACAATGTCACCCCTCTACCAAGGCCCACTTTGTACACTGTCACCCCTCTACCAACACCCACTTTGTTTACTGTCACTCCTCTACCAAGCCCCACTTTGTACACTGTCACTCCTCTACCAAGGCCCACTTTGTACACTGTCACTCCTCTACCAAGGCCCACTTTGTACACTGTCACTCCTCTACCAAGCCCCACTTTGTACACTGTCACTCCTCTACCAAGGCCCACTTTGTACACTGTCACTCCTCTACCAAGGCCCACTTTGTACACTGTCACCCCTCTACCAAGGCCCACATTGTACACTGTCGCTCTTCTACCAAGGCCCACTTTGTACACTGTCGCTCTTCTACCAAGGCCCACATTGTACACTGTCGCTCTTCTACCAAGGCCCACTTTGTACACTGCCAACCCGCTACCAACACCCACTTTGTACACTGCCACCAAATCTCACATCCCAAAACAAGAACATTGGATTGAATGTTTGAAAGTGTCCCATTGTCACGAGCTATTTAGGATGTAGAGGCCAGCTTAACCGAGAGTATTAACGCGCTTGAAATTCCTGTCAGCGGGGTAGTGGGTTCACTCCAGACACCGGCCATCTGGACTTAAACGTTGACTTCACGCTCAAAACACAATGGCAAACTACTGAACGTAAAATTGTAAATGAAATCAACCTGGGGTTGAACGCACGTCCTGCAGTGTTCATGCCACATGTAATCTGGGTATGTTTTATGTACAGAATGAAAACAGCCTGGTGTTTGTGACTCGTGCCAAAAAGTGAGAGATAATAATACACACATACACGGTATGAAACTTTGCAGCTAACGCAAGGCAAACGGGAATCAGAATGATAATAAAAACGTAACAATATGATACAAATAAGTTACACAAGAACATAACGAATCGACGTGTAAAGCTGTTAGTAAAGTGCCTTTAACGCGGTGACGCAAACATCGTCGACTCTGTTATGATCAGAAGGACTGAAATGGTTCGAGACGTATTGGTCGGAGTGTTGTATTAAAATAACCTTAATGTGCTCCCGGAAGCTATCGGCTAGGCGTCTCCCGGTCTGTTTAGTATATTTCATGTTACATTAGTTGCAAATAATAACATATATTAGATAGCGGGGTACGCCAGGAATCACTTAAACATTGAAAGACGCATTTACACAGGTATCTCGCAACCTAATATATGTTATTATTTGCAAACGATGTAAAAATTAATTATACTGTACAGACCGATAGACGCCTCGTCGACCGCTTTAGGCAACACCTTTGTTTTTTTCTATTTTCATGTTTTCCTTTAGATTCGTTTCTATTGTTTCTGATGTAGATTATTAAGATCGAAACGTCGATTCGATGTGTTGTTGTGGAACTTATTTGTATCTTATTGTTACGTTATTATTATGAGTGTTATCTTGAAACTGTAATTTTCCTTTCCCGGATTTGCGTTCATTTTAAGGTATGTATGTGCAAAGTGTCTGTTTATTTTTATCTCCTCTGACTTTTTCGCAGCGGTCACACATACCTGACTATTTTAAGTTTGTATTGTTATATCCTATTGCAGCCGTTACTTGTCTTTTGTTTTATGTAACTTGAACAGGCTGAATCTTTTAGCAGTGGCGAATGACTTTGTCTCTTTGGAGTGTATAGGTCAATAGTGTGGGCGTGTCATTAAGTCATACGCATAAATTAAATAAACAGTGTATCTAGTTTAGTTTAGTTTAGTTTAGTCGACGGATCAACATCACGACGCACGGGTGTAACCCATAAGTGCTCTGGTCTACTCCTAACTCAAGCCTGGGCCCGGAGAATCTCAGCTCAGTGCACGAACTCCGTAGCACCGGCGAGGATCCTGAAATACTTTGGGTAGATTTTTAACTAGAAATATTGCCCGGGCAGCGCCGTTAGGCTACACTTTTTCGATTTCCAACTGCCAAGGAATTTTTTTTTACGTGCGCAACAATGCATACGGGCGTCCGATCTCACTACCCAGAGACCAGGGGAAATTTTGTTACTAGAAGCCCACGTGAAAATATCCCGGTAAAAAATTAGTGTATCTGGCTTCGGAAAGCTCAGAATGGAGTCTGTTGTAGGAATGGAACTTACTCGTGTGGGACTCAAGCCTTTGGGGATCTGTGTGCATCCATTACTACTGTCCAGGCCAGGGGATCAGTGGCCAGGTCGCTTGCCTGTCCACCCGGGGGTCATTTATTCGAATCCCGATTGGAAAGTAAAGGAGACCTACCTGGTATGTCCCACATCATCCACCCAGTGATGATTGGTCTATAAAATCACGTGACTAGCACCTTATATAGGGTGTATTTTTAATGACTGTGCTGTGTTTGAAAATATTGCCGGTCCAAGTTTTGTATTTACCTATTATGTTGCATGAACTT
>OY992896.1:9391364-9408864 GCA_963921405.1 Cepaea hortensis
AATACTCTTCAACAAGTGAATCGGTACAATTATCTCGGAACAGTCATAACATCTGATGGGTGATGCCTTGAAGAGATTAGAACAAGAACCGCCGTTGCGAAAGTAGCCTTTAGCAAGATGAAAAATATATTGATCAATAAAAATATGTCAATTGAAACGAGAAAAAGAGTGTTGAGGGGATACATAGAGCCTGTTCTTTTGTATGGATGTGAAACTTGGACAATGAGCAATCAAGCTGAAAAACATCTGATGGCTGCAGAAATGTGGTTTCTGAGGAGAATGCAAAGAATACCATGGACAGACAGAAAAACCAATGACCAAGTACTACAGGAGACAAATGAAAATTGTAAATTGATTAGAGAAATTAGACGTAGACAGTCACAATGTTTTGGACATGTTATGAAAACAAATGAATTGGAGAACTTGGTGACAACTGGCAAGATCGAAGGCAACAGACCAAGGGGAAGACCGATAAGTAAATACCTAGATTGCTTGGCCACAATGCATTTTCGAGACAGGAACACTGAGCTGATCCACGATTCTGGTGATCGAGTGAATTGACGAGTCATGACCATTCAAGCTTTCTGGCGTGGCACATGATTTATTGATTGATTGTTAATGACTGTGCAGTGTTTGAAAATGTTGCCGGTCCAAGTTTTGTATTCACCCCCTGTAACGTTCATGCAACACAATAGGTAAATACATAACTTGGACCGGCAATATGTTCAAAACCTGCACAGTCATTAAAAATACACCCTATATTAGGATCCATCGTCAGGCTCAGAGTAGTAATCCTGTGACCGAGTCGGTTACAAATAGGATATTGATTTAAAGGTGGTTATAGTCCAAAGAGATACAAATATGTGGCGGCGCTATTACAGTACGGACCTATGGCAAGAAACTGCTTTAGGTTAAATTAATAGACAATACAACTGTACATGCCAATCATCCCCTGGTGTGACGAGGGAAGGTGGTCGGGCTGTGGGTAACGGCTTGCCAGCCGGTCACTGTTGAGCACGAGTTCGGATTTGTATCGGGGCGGATTTTAATTAGTCTGGTCTTCTAGGGCGACCTGGCCTAAAATGTGTGCCGGTTTGGAAGTAAAGGCGGCAACGTGATATTGACCTTTCACCCCTCGTGCGCCGTTAGGTTTATTAAAACATGGCGCTAGCGTGGTTCCTGAGCAAGTTTATGTTCAGGAGTATGCCATTTATTTCTGAACGACCGGCACCCATACCATTTCATAAACAACGAAAACAGCTGTGTTTTGAACGCAGGTATGCGGGATTACGAACTGCGTAGAAACCCTTCGCCATGGACCTGAGTGATGAGGTTCATTTAACTGATTCAGTGACAAACAAAAAGTCGGTTTGGATCAAACGTGGCCCACAATCAAATGAGCAAGTATTATCATGTAACTGTCCGTTAACTGACCGTTAAAATATACCACGAAACACAACAAGTAACACGATGGCCCTAGAATAGCGATATATCGTCCTTCTGTCCACATAAGAGGTCACATGATTTTCAACCCTTCGGCAGTTTAAACCCTCAGTTAAAAAAAAAAAAAATTATCACCTCTATAGGGTTTCGAACTCATGCCCATCAGGCCAGGAGGTAAAGAAGCTAGCCACCGCGCTAACTCGGTCCCCAATTACCGGTGGTTTGCCCTGTATTGTTGGTCAAAGGTCAAATAGCGTCATTCAATGAGTGGCCTGTGTGTGGTGTTGACATAATGACGGGATGAAAGCTCTCAGAGATAGCTACAATGGCATGATATACAGGTGTGTAGCAAGTTACTGGACGGGACGAATGTTAGACGGGCCTGCCTGCCCAGTTTGTAACCTTTTGAAAATAAAGTTCGTTCGTTAGTACCTAGCCCGAGTAAGCTCAGTTGCATGGCCTCGCTAAAGATGGATTTTCACACGGTAAGTGTTTTTGTGTTTTCAGTTTGTTGATATTTTATCTTACGATAGTGGAATGTGGGAGAAGAAGTAAAGGAGGCGTCTCCACGACTTGATGTGTACAGGTTACATGGTGCTAACCCATGGAATTAGAGACTGGTCGGCAGTAGCGAGATGCTGAACTGTCACGCCATCTCACCCGATCACCATAGTCGTGGATTGGCTCAGTGCGCAGGTCTCGATTATCTAACCGAAACAGGAAAACGTTACACGTATCTCACAGATCGCATTCTTTGTTTCATCCGCTAGCAATAGGAACTGACCATTGGTGTAGTTTCCAATGCCTTCGTGTTTATTAGCTCTTGCCTTGACCATCAGTTCCTGGTCCACACCGACGTACAGGTCCGGTAGTGTTTGTTAGCTATTGATATTGACCATCAGTTCCTGGGCTATTCCGAGCTTCATGTAGAGGTCTGGTAGTGTTTGTTGCCTTGACCATCAGATCCTGGTCCAGTCCGTCCTTCATGTAGAGGTCTGGTAGTGTTTGTTAGCTCTTGCCTTGACCATCAGATCGTGGGCCAGTCCGTCCTTCATGTAGAGGTCTGGTAGTGTTTGGTAGCCCCTTGTCTTGACCATCAGTTCCTGGGCCAGTCCGGCTTTCACGTACGGGTCTGAACTTAATTTGGTGGGGCTCTATCCTCGCCTGCTTCCATGGATCGGTGGATGACTCCTGTAGACTGAACAGCACAAGAGACGCAGCAGGCAAGCTCAGTGTGCAGTTTGAGCAGGGAATGCACGACCCCCCCCCCCCCCACCCCCAACTCTTCACTTTGGTAAATGGAGGAGGAAATGAAGAATATACACACGAGGTTAGTTGTGTTGAGGTATCATCCTTGCACTCCGGACATGTTCATGCATATACACTAGCGTAGTAATAGTACTAGTTCTGTGTTGGTTGACGAGCCCCTCATACCCCGAAAGTGCCCCTCGTGTCTAGCCGTGCCAATTCTTACTCCAAAGTCTCTCATTCTGGACAACGATGTGGATTTATTGGGGTAAGAGTCCTCCGCTTTCCACATCTCTCTAAGGGCATCGACACGATCCATGGGCTGACCATCTGCAGTGGATGCAGAGCCAGAAAGTTCATCAGTTCGTTCATTTCCCTAAACTTCAGCATGTCCCGGAACGAAAAGGAAGTTGACTCTACGAACAACAGACCCCCGCACTATCTGCGTACACAACCCACCTCGACTCTTCCCATCATGCTCATTTGCACAAACAAGAGGCAACTGTGGAGGGCGGACGAGCCATGGACCACGCTGACATTCTGAATGCTCTACGACAGTGGTTCTCAACCTTTTTTGGCCCATTCCCCCATTTACCAGATGTTCAGAACGTCACCCCCCCCCCCTTTCGAATTTCCTGCCTATAAATCCCCCCCCCCCTTTCCACCCTTACACAGTATACATAAAAATGGAAGTTAAATTTGATAACACATACTAGAACAAGTCTATACATCTACATAAAACGTGATTTGTGGGTCTACTTATGTTATAAAATGAACTTCATTAGGGCGAGAAGTACAGAACTGTAAAATATAGAGGAAAAAATAATATCAAGTAACTGGTTCTTGTATTAATGCGATCTTGAAATAATCTTAATTTTCCCCCTGGAAACCCTAAAATTCCCCCTGGGAGGGGGGGGGGGGGGGGGTGGGGAATTCCCCACTGGTTGAGAACCACTGCTCAACGAGAAGTAAGACTTTTGCGAGAACCAAGTGAAGACTGTGAATCTACAACCATGGTCACACTGTGAGAACAGCAAATCAAAAGAGGGGTGGCCAAACAAGAGTTCTACGCAAGAAACCAAAGAAGATTGATAAACCAACACAGCACCGATGTCGTTACCCGCTACACTCTGCGGTATTTGCTGAGGAGGGGATCCGAGCACTTATGGACTGAATGGTTCGATGTGCAATGAGGATGATCTGTCGACTAACTAACTAACTAAACAAGAGGTGAGAATCGATATGGCCAAAGGCAACCTTTTGCACCTGTTTTTAATGACTCAAAAGAGACATGAACTTCTTGGGTAGAGCATATGTTTAATAAAAGCTAACATCTTTGATATCTCTCACGTCAGCAGTTTTAACAACGTTGCTGATGACACGCTTATTAAGTGTCCTGTCTGTGTACCATCACCGAAGAAGTGTATCAGATGAACACATTTAACTCGCTTATGTTAATCGGCCTTGTTGTTACTAATTCACTGTGACCTTTAGGTGCCACGTACTTGAACTTTGATAGCGGGAGTCCTTGAACCTTCGTCAGTAACCAAGGAATGGTCTGAGGAGAACCACTTAAGCAAATATAAGCCTTGAGATCGGAACTGTTGGGACTAGTAAACAAAGGAATACAGCGACGGGTCTTGAAAATATCAAGCACTATGCGAGCTTTTCATCCCTGCGCCATGCAAACAATCGTAGGCCGTCATGCTTCGCCATCTCATAATATCACCAGAGTTGTGGATCAGCTCCGTGTTCTTGTCCCGACCATGCTATGTGGTCAAGCCATCCAGATATTTACTTCTCTGTCTTCCCCTTGTTCTTTCCCAATCCATCCGGCCATTTGTCATCAAGTTCTGTAGTTTATTTCTTCTCATAACTGTCACGTCTAATTTCTCTAATCAGTTTATCGTTTTAATTTGTTTATTGCACGATTTGCTTATTCTGTCTGTCTATGGTAATATTTGCATTTCCCCAGAAACCACATTTCCACTGCTACTAGATGTTTTTCAGTTTGTCTACTCACTGTCAACGTTTCACATCCATACAAAAGTTCAGCTTCTATGTAGTTCATAAATAAACACACACGTATTGGCTGGCTCTCACATAAGTGAGAAGAAGGAAATAGAGACTAGAGGACGCACTAGACAACGTAAACATTGAAAGATTGAGCACAATCCACAACTGGCAACGCTGATCGTATTCCGGTACGAACCTAATGACCTTGTCCAGGTCAATTTGGAAATCAATTGTAATTCTTATTCTTGTGATGATGATGATGATGATAATGATGATGATGATAAAATAATAATAATAATAATAATAATAATAATAATAATAATAATAATAATAATAATAATAATAATAAATGTACTTGTCCCCAATTAAACAAATACCATTTACCACCTCGGCTGAATTTCGTCTCTAACGATTTCTACCGGATGTGATATAGTCAGTACAACTACAACCCCCCTTACTCGCCACCTACGACACGCTTGATTGCTAACAACGTAATCCTAATTTACTTCCCGGTACACACCAGCGAACATTGCATTAATTTATCCTAAAATCTAACCGCTACAAAATAACAAAAGATTCACATTTCCATTCCCTTACCAATTATCGTTCACAATTACGTCGAACGTTCGGCTGACTAAAACTTGTCTCAGGCCTTACATTATTCACCTTTACGGCCGCTGACAATGGGATATGCCGCGGAATAGCTTGCTGGGATTGCGTTGTTCATTTTTATTGCAACCGTTGTTTGAGCTTGTCTTGGCTGTGTAAGTTGAACGTGTTGATGTGTTTACTGTTTCCATTCCATGATCGTAAATGCTACATTGTCCAGGCAATTACTGCAGTTTTTGTGTGTATTCACTTTATTACCAAATAACAAACTCCTGCTCGGAACTTCAGTAGCTAGAGCGTTTGCCTCCCTGTCTGTTTGTCGTGTATTCGAATCCCTCTAATTTCCGTGATTTGGTTAAAATGGACCTGCTCTCAGAAACAAGTTAGTTGCGTATCCTTTACAGGACGTCGCAGTCAACCCCAGCAATTTTTACTGTTAGTGATTTCTTGGCAACTGTATGTCCAGTAGTTTGCCACTAATTTCTAAACAACCGGCACTCATACCATTGTATGAAAACCGGCGTAAGGTGGTCTGCTACCAAATAAGCCCGCAGCTGTGTTTCGAACGCGGAATGCGGGATTACGAATTGCGATCGTAACCCCCTAGCCACTACGCCAGTTCTCATGTCGTAAGTAATTAAAGTTAAGGACATTGTTACACATTAAAGCATATATATTAAACCATATATGGTGCGAAATCTATATTTCTATAACCAAACCGACACTCGGTCGGTTTCGTGATCATTAAATGCTAGTCTTCTTGACTTTACAAGAAATTGTCGGTAGTAATTTTAGGCTGGGTCGACATAAAACTAATTACGAGAGGGCTTCAAATGAAAACCTTAAAAGCGTGATAGAAATTACAATAACCATGCCATTGTCTTGTAACCTGAGAATACTGTTGTTAAGGATATCTAGGGTGTTAAGCACGTGACATCATGGTGCAGACGAACACGATGACGTCGTAAGGCCAGTTTAAAGATGGCCGTCCCACTTTTGACGTGCACCAAAAAGGAGCAGCGTTCTTTTATTCGATTTTGATCAGCGACCTCCACTTTCAGTGTGTAACACATCCTCCGTACTCGCCAGACCTAGCCCCAAGTAATTCCCACCTGTTTGCACAGCTCAAAGAGTCATTGGGAGGAAAGAGTTTTTCAGTCCGAGGAAGGGGTACAGTATGTGGTACATGATGGGTTACACACGTGACCAAGAAACATTTATGTCTACAGGAATCCAAGCACGTTATCAGCACTGAAGGGCTTGTATTGGAACGTTGTGGTGACTGCATCGAAACATTTTTTTTCAGAATATATTCACAAACATTTAAAATAAAACCACATTTGAAGCCTCTTCGTAATTCTAAAATCCGACTCTATACGGATTCAAACCCATTACCACCGGACAGAGAGACGAACGTCAAGCCACTACGTTATCGTGGCTCCCCTCTCAGGTCAACTTAACCTACCTCTGAAGTCGGAGTGGGTTTGCTTTATGAATAGGGACACTGGGAAAGCTAATTCACACGCAAGAATCAATCCAGTGCACTAGGAGTAGTAGCATATTTATGGACTACGCTTGAGAAACCAGAAAAGATGTGAGAAGTGAAGGAGGCAGGCCTTATATCATTGTGCGTTCACAAATGTTTGCCCCTATTCACGTTCAATGTTTTTGAAAAAAAGGATCTTTATTGCATCATTATGCATTTTTTTTTTTCTGCCGTCGTATATTTACTGTCACCCAATACGTCTTTGATATGTCCAATAACAATTGTAATTATGGAAGGCGGCGAAATTTCTTTGATGTTGTTTATAATAACATCACCCATTGGGTACTGATTGGTCTATAATAAACTGAGGCTAGCATCATATAAGCAACACGCCTCTTATGGTGAAAAATAGTCATATACTTTACTTTGTATCCACATTTTCTTCAATAATTTTATCCTTTCACACAGGTTTTTACAATGGCCGCAATCTACCTAGTGCTTCTCCTCGTGACGCCATTTTGTTCGTTGGCGTCTGCTGATGTTGCAATGACCCAAACAAAGTTCAAGGCGGCAGTTTACGGACATCGAATCATCCCGCCTCCTCCAGGGACAGCTTCTCGCGCTGATGCCCTTCGGTACATGAGGAGCAACGTGGACGTGTACAGAACTCAAGCAGCCCAAGCCAAGGCTCAGGTCAGTCGTTATTTCTTCTTTGTACACTTTCAGCCTTGGACTGCCAAAGTAACTAACAACGACTGCATGAAAGAGGCTAATTAAACTAGAAAATTATATACAACAATAAGAAAGACGCAAACAGCTTTTTTTGGGGGGAGGGGGGGGGGGCATGTGATGAGAAGAGAGGCATTGACAACTGGAAAGATCGAGGAGAAGAGAGGCAGAAGCAGACCAACAGAAATTATGCTGGGTGGATTACAATGGTGGCATGGAGGAATACCATCAGCAGAGTTGATCCAGAAAACCAAAGACCGAGATCTGTGGAGAGTCATGAACGCCTACGCCAGCCGGCATGGCACTTGATGATGATGACACTTTCAGCTGGCTCTGTTGCGAACGGGTTCCGAGTGCAATTCATAGTCCAATGTGCCGCGTTCGAAACACAGCTGTGGGCGATTTGGAAGCAGACCGCCTTGCGTTGGTTTCCATACAATGGTATGAGTGACGGTCGTTGAGAAAGCAATGGCAAACTAATGAACATAAACTTGTCAAGAAATCACAAGCAGCCAACATATGCTGGAGTTGACTGCTACGTCCTGTAAAGGATATACAACTAACTGTTTAACACATTCAGATGGCCACCTGCATTATCACCATCATCAAGTACCTTGCCAGCTGGCGTAGGCGTTCATGTCTCGCCATAGATCCCTGTCCTTGGTGTTCTGATAATAATATTCGTCCATGTCACCTTCTTAGTTAATCCAGCATAATTCCTCTTTGTCTGCCGCTGGTTCTTTTGTTTGTTGCTTATCTTTCCAGTTGTCACGATGTTCCCCAATGATTCTCTGCTCATCACGTGACCAGAGAATACTGTTTGTCTCTTTCTTATAGTTGTATATAATTGTCTGCAATGTTGGTGAGAGAGAGTGGGGAGGGAGGGAGAGGGAGGGAGGGAGAGAGAGGGATGGAGGGAGAGAGAGGGATGGAGAGAGGGGGAGGGTGAGAGAGAGGGAGGGATGGGTGGGAGAGGGAGGGAGAGAGAGGGAGGGATGGAGGGAGAGAGAGGAATGGAGAGAGGGGGAGGGTGAGAGAGAGGGAGGGATGGGTGGGAGAGGGAGGGGAGGGGGAGAGAGGGAGGGAGGGGAGAGAGAGGGAGAGGGAGAGAGGGAGGGAGAGAGAAAAAGGGAAGGAGAGAGATAGGGAGGGAGAGAGAGGGAGGGCGAGAGAGAGAAGGAGGGATGGGTGGGAGAGGGAGGGGAGGGGAGAGAGACGGAGGGGTGAGAGAAGTAGGGGGAGAGGGAGGGGGAGAGAGGGAGGGAGCTTAGAGAGGTACCATAAAACGCATTAAAAGAACATTGCATTCCATTGCAGGACGTTGCGATCAACCGCAGCTTGATTTTCTATGCAGTGTTTGCGTTGAATAATTTGCCACAGCTTTCTAAACGATAAAGTCAACATGTGTGTAGTTAGTTAGTCGCGGTTCCAACTTCACGGCAAAGGTTCGCCCCATTATGCTCCATTCCTGTGCCAGTGAATATCACATAAAATGCTCCTCACTGCCCCACGTGAAACGTGGAACAGACAGAAGTCACGACAAACCAACAACCCGCACAGGCAAACCATGCACATCCGTAGTCAACTAACCAGTGTAGGGACTGAACCCGCCAGCGCCATCATAACACGAGAGGTTTAGCAGGCGCGCTACCATCCATTCAGCCACGCTGACCCCTAAATCACACACAGAAAAAGGGAATGAGAGACAGAGATGAATAATACGGGGAGGAGTTGGGAGAAGTGTGGGGGACAGCAAAAGAAAGAAGGGCTTGGTATCTCTTCTTTGCGTTCATCCGGAGTGATTTTTTCAGATGTGATTGCGGTGTGTCTGGTTAGGCACCCTCGGGTCGAAACCCTCAGGCCAACACATCCGACTTTTAGCGTGCATTTTTGACCAGGTTAGCAATCCTGGGAGACTCTCACTTTTGTGGTACCGTCCACATCTCAGCTGGTCTAGTTGGAACAGTCGAAGACTACACGGTCATCCCTCAAGTGAAGGCAGGGACAGTCCATAGCATTTTCCGCCATCCTGGGTGGCTTCCATAATTGCAGAGCCGGCACATAACGCTCTGGTGCTGGGTTTACCGAGGGAATCGTCACGTCCTGCTCATGGCTGTTTTAATTCCTCACTTCAATATATTGGGCATTTCGCTCGCCCTGGGCCGTTCCTGCACAAACCAGTCAGCTCTGCGGTTGGTTTCCACTAAGCGAGTTTTCGGACATGTGCTTGTCCCTGTACCCATCAGAGCTGTCCCAGGCACGGCGGACATTCGGAAAACTACCTAGTCAGAGCTGTTCCGAACAAGAGCGGCATTCGGAAACTAGGTAGTCAGAGCTGTTCCTAGCACGGGAGACATTCGGACGAGACATTTCACTCGGACGTAAATGCGTAGTGTCAATTTTTAGTTTGCCACCCGTAGGACGACACTTCCGACTTCCGGCGGGCATTTTTTAGTGAGGTTAGCCTTCCTCTGGTTTCGAGACACGTTAGACTGTTGTAATGTCACCCACATCTCAGCTGGTCAAGATAGAACGATCAACGATATCGTGGTCTGCCCTCAAGGGAAGGCAGGGGCAGACCATGGGCATTATCTCGCTATCCAAGGAGGCTTCCATAATTGCAGAGCCGGCACATATTGCTCTGAGACTGGGCTCACCCAAGGAGTTTCCACGTCCTGCTCATGGCTGCTTTAGTTCCTCATTTCCATGTGTTGGGCATCTCACTTGCCACTGATCGCTCAATCACACACCAGGAGCGGTCAGACTGCGAGTGACATCCACTCGGTAAGCTTTTGCTTGTGACTTCAGACCACGCAATAGGTTCGCTCGCCGTGCGTTCCATTTTGCGTTGATGAGACATTATTCCACTTTTGTCTACACTCTCTATGAGTTAGATACAGACAGTTTCCGTAACCCTTCGACTGGGGCACTTTTCTGACTTTTTTGTACTCGCTCACGAGGTAGGCTACATGTGCTGCCGGCTCAGCACCTTACCTTCGTGCAGCAGTGAACGGGAAACGGCCAGGCCCCTTCATCCGGGAAACTCTCATATCCCCCAGCTGGGAGCCTTCGAACATGTATCAGACCTGAGCATGTAGCTTGCTCAGTATCATGTTTCTATTTTCCGGTAGACGGGTATCAGCCTGGCTCTAAGATCCGAGGGTTTGTGGCTTAGAGGCGTTCAGCCACAGCCCTCGACAGGGAGCCTTAAGAGTTTTGTCCGGACCAAGAAATTCTGCCTTTGTGCACCTCATTTAAATTTTGACTGCTATCCTCAGTCTATGCCTGCAGAGCAGCAGGTTGTGTCTCTCTTAGTCTGGTCCCTATCCCATAAGCTGTCCGATATGTAATTTTTCACCCATCGGCAAGCAAAATGGGGTCTATGGGACACGCAAGCTCCCCCACCACGTCAAGGTGGAGACACATCGGGGGAGGGGCTTGGTATGAGTTGCTTATGGCAGTTTTTTCCATTCAGAGTTAACAGGCAGAATAGCGACAAATGGGTAATCAAGACGGAGCGCTTATGGGAATGTCCCGAATGCTGTGATGTCGGTTCCTAAATCAATCAATCAATCAAGACATTCGTTGGTCACTTACATTGTACATGAGTACACATTTTAATGTAATTTTTTTTTTTTTTTTTGGTTTTATTTTGTTTAAACCGCAAGTTGTACACTGTACGGAAAAAAAACACTGTGTTTATTATGAACCTCTCCGATACATGTTTTAAACCAACATTATAATAAATAACATAATGAGGAGCGGAATAAAACAGAACTTAAGTAAAGTGTAAAAAAAAAAAAAAAAATGTAAAAGAAAAAAAAATATATATATATATATATATAGTAAGTGTACATCGTTTATCGTTTCTTTACTTATTCAGTCTCTCGGTAGAGATTTGTTCGCAGCAGACGAGCAAATCTCCGGCGGGCCTATTCTCGCTGGTCGCGAGATCCGCACAGTGGAAGTATGGGAGATTTGCTTGCAAATAGACAGGCAATATCTCCTGCGGTAGCTATGGCGGACCTATTCCCGCTGGTCGCGGGGACCGCTATAAGTCAGGTGGGGAGTCTGACGATAGTGCACGCTTTACACAGGTCCGGACACTTGTGATTGACAGATGTGCGCGCCCTCATGGTCCGGGCTCGTACGAGGCCCTCACCTGTGGGACATGGCTGAACGTCTCTAAGCCGTGTCCCTTGGGTGTCAGGGTCTGGCCATAACTCGCCACCGGCTCGTGGTGGTGAGGTCTCGGTGGATTGACGCTGAGCCGCCAGCGTCTGCAGCCTACCTTGTGCCAGACGTATTGGTTACCCATTCCTCTGGAATACACAAGACTAGGCCGAGGGAGGGGTCATGTCGTTTGGGCATCACATGATCTCTGAAGCTCTGCCCAGACATTGTGATGGAATATTGGCCATATTCCACTCACATACTTTAGTCTGTCAAGACTGCAAGGTGTCTACTAGTAAGTGTACAGCAATGTACAAGATCCGACCCCAAAATAGTAAATTTAAAAAATTTAAAAAAAAAAAAAAAAAAAATTCCCAAGCGGGGAATCGAACCCCGGCCGCCGCGGTGAGAGCGCGGAATCCTAGCCACTAGACCACTTGGGACATACATAATACGGTCATATGAAACCTAATATACAAAGTCTCATTTCTTCTTCTTTCGTTCGCTTGAAATATGTTTATATCTGCAATGTCGTCTCTTGCATGAATTGAACTGTCTTTTTTAGTTCACACAGCGGTCCATAGAGTTTATCTTCCACTGCGGTCTCTCTAGGCCAGAAGGTTTGCCTAGATATGTTATATTTTGGGCAGTCTTGGAGTATGTGCTCTGCTGTCTGTGACGCCAATCCACATGTGCACATGGCTGAGTCACCAATCTTGAATTTTGTATACATGTGGTTGTGTAATCTATTGTGTCCTGTTCTGAGGCGCAGAATAATGACTTGTTCTGGTCTGTCCATAATGTGGTAGTCATCTTGAGCAGGTTTTGGTTGCTTTCTGACTGATTTGATCATGCTTTTCTTTTGGTGGTATGTAACGGGCACATCAGGCTGTTCCTCTTTGGCTCCTTCCTTAGCCAATTGATCAGCTCTGTCGTTTCCGGGTACTCCACAGTGGGATGGTATCAACTGTATGGTGACTTTATGCTGACTGCTAAGTTCAGAAAGTAGTGTCCTTAGTACTGGCAATTTCCCAGACAGGAGCGCCTCGAGTACTGATTTTGCATCTGTTAGTAGCACCACAGGTTGTGTACCATTGCTGTTATTTAGTAATTTCTCTGTTGCTATCTTGATTGCCTCAATTTCGGCATCATAGTTATGGCAGTACTTTCCTGTCGGTACTCTGGCTGTGTCCCTAGTATTATTTGGGTATTCTATGTACACTCCCGCTCCTCCATTTCGAACAGCATTTTGTGCTGACCCATCTGTGTAGACTCGGATCCAGAGGTCCTGTGGGTATTCTTCATCAAGGAAGCTGAGAGTGGCTGTTCTGCGCTGCACACTGTTCTGTTCTTCCTTGTCAAATATTCCTCTCACTTTTGTCTGGATTTGTAACGATAGTCTATGCTCATCTTTCCATGGAGTTCGCTCTGGAATAGTTGTTAGGGGGATACCAACTGTGGGCAGATCAGTGGTTTCTCTGCAGAGTCGTTTGGCCTGGTGGATAAAACTACTTCTTTTCAACCGCCCCATAGCTAGGTTTTCAAATCTGTTCTTCATAGGGTGGCCTGGCAAGCTGAGGAACTTTTCTGCTTGTATTAGCGTTTTCGTATCTCTGCGCTCACTCAGTGCCTGTGTCCTCCCCATCTTCTCCATTTCCACTATAGGGGTTGATCTCATCCCTCCTGTGGTGACTCTAAGTGCTTGATTTTGCACCTTGTCCAGCTCTTGTAGTGTGGTATTTGATGCTGAACACCACGCAGTTGACCCATATTCCAGGTGTGGTCGTATGCTCTGTTGGTAAACTTTGCTAAGTATTTTCGTACTGGCTCCCCATGTGGTTCCACTTAGCTTTCTCAGGATGGCTATTTTCCTTCTGGCTTTTGCTACTGCTTTGTTGATGTGCTTTCTCCATGTCAGCTTGCCATCAAATGTTACTCCAAGGTATGTTGGTTCTTTATCTTCTCTTAGGGGTGTTCCATTTATCTGGATGATCCCTGCCTTTTGTTTTGGAGAGAGGGTAAATAGGGTGGTGCTGCACTTGTCAGTGTTTATGCTGACACACCATATTTTTGCCCATGCAACAAATGTATCTACAGCTCTTTGTAGCAATCTGGTGGCCACTGATGCATATTCATTTGTGCTCCATAGAACCAGGTCATCGGCGTACATTGCCGCTTTAATTCCATGCGGTAGGTGAGCAACAAGATCATTGATGAAGATTAGAAAAATTGTGGGGGACAAGACTCCGCCCTGGGGGACACCGTGACGCAGTAGTACTTTCTTGCTCTTGAGTCCGTCTATCTGTACTCGGGCTCTTCTGTTGTGCAAGTATGCTTTCACCCATTTGTACATTCTTCCATTGACTTTGCAGTTTCTCAGTTTCTTCATCAGACCTTCTTTCCAGACTTTGTCAAAGGCTTTCTTCAGATCTATCCATGCCGCAAGCACCAGCTTCTTCTCTTGGAATGCATCCTCAATTTCTTGAGAGAGGTAGGTTGTCTGATCTTCCGTAGAGTAGCACTGCCTAAAGCCAGCCTGCTGTGGCACAAGGATGTTTTTACTTTCAATGTACCACTGCAGTCTGTGATTGATGATGCGCTCCAGTGTTTTGCAGAGACAGCTGGTGAGGCTAATTGGTCTGTAGCTAGAGGCAATGGAACCATCTTTCCCTGATTTTAGGAGGGGTATCATGATTGCTTCTCTCCAGGCTTGTGGAACACTGCCTAAGGTCCAGTTGTTATTGAAGATCTGCAACAGCTTTGTTTTGGCCTCTGTTCCTAGGTTCCTGATCATTTCATTGGAGATACCATCAGCTCCTGGTGACTTTCTCATTTTCAGTTTTGATATGGCTAGCTCCAGTTCGCTGATTGTGATGGGTGCCTCCAGAACCTCATGTACTATTTCCTTCTGTCCTGTATGTTGTCGTTTCTCTCGAATCTCTTGTTGTTTCTCTGGACTAATTTTGATATTGCTATCTTGTGCGAACGAGTCCGCAAAATGGTCAGCTGCTTGCTTTCTTGTTAAGATTTTTCCATCTTTATGTAGTGCAATTTTTGAGTTTCTCCCTGTGCCCTCGTCATTAAGCTGTTTTATTAGCTTCCACAATTTCCTTGTGTCTCTTTCAAAGTTCAGAGACTCCGTTTTCTCCTGCCAGCTTTTCCGTCTAGCCTGCAGCTTGGCCCTTTGAAATTTGGCTTTTGCATGCTGGAATTTATTGTGGTGCTCTTGGCTGGGTGTGGCCTCTGCTTGCTTTCTACACACTTCAACATCATTATGCAACTGTTCCAGTTCACTACTCCAGTAGGGTTTATATTGTTTACGGGCTCCTCTTGGTACTGTTTCTCGCGCTGCCTGTAGTATGCATTTCCCAAACTCTTCAACTGCTTTATTTATGTCTTTCTCAGTGTTCAGGTTTCTAACCAGTATGCTGGTGCGATGCTTGTACATTGCCCCAACTGCATTTTCTGGAGTGAGCACGTTTTGCAACTGATGTTATTTATGCCCCAGCTGCTTTTTCTGGAGTGAACACGTTGCACATATGTCCATACAATAACATATCTAGCTACCTATCTACCAACTACGTGTCTATACACCTTCAAATCTATTTACCCATCTGCCTACCTACACGTCTATATACATATATATCTATTTACCCATCTGCCTACCTACACGTCTATATACATATATATCTATTTACCCATCTGCCTACCTACACGTCTATATACATATATATCTATTTACCCATCTGCCTACCTACACGTCTATATACATATATATCCAGCAACCTACCTACCTACACGTCTATATACATTTATATCTATTTACCCATCTGCCTACCTACACGTCTATATACATATATACCCAACAACCTGCCTACCTACACGTCTATATACATATATATATATATCTATTTACCCATCTGCCTACCTACACGTCTATATACATATATATCCAGCAACCTGCCTACCTACATGTCTATATACATATATATCCAGCAACCTACCTACCTACACGTCTATATACATATATATCCAGCAACCTGCCTACCTACACGTCTATATATATATATATATATATATATATATATATATATATATATATATATATATATATATATATATATATATTACCCATCTGCCTACCTACACGTCTATATACATATATATCCAGCAACCTGCCTACCTACATGTCTATATACATATATATCCAGCAACCTACCTACCTACACGTCTATATACATATATATCCAGCAACCTGCCTACCTACATGTCTATATACATATATATCCAGCAACCTACCTACCTACACGTCTATATACATATATATCCAGCAACCTGCCTACCTACACGTCTATATACATATATATCCAGCAACCTACCTACCTACACGTCTATATACATATATATCCAGCAACCTGCCTACCTACACGTCTATATATATATATATATATATATATATATATATATATATATTACCCATCTGCCTACCTACACGTCTATATACATATATATCCAGCAACCTGCCTACCTACATGTCTATATACATATATATCCAGCAACCTACCTACCTACATGTCTATATACATATATATCCAGCAACCTGCCTACCTACATGTCTATATACATATATATCCAGCAACCTACCTACCTACACATCTATATACATATATATCCAGCAACCTACCTATCTACATGTCTATATACCTACATAACTATATACCTATCTATCTACCTACATGTCTATATACCTGCATATATAGCTGCGTATCTACCTACATGTCTATACTCCTGCATATCTAGCGACCCATCTACCTATCGTTCTAGGTATGTAAACACATAACACAACAAATCCCATAGGAAAAATGAAAAACGTAAACATATAAAACAACAACGTCCATAGGAAACAAGAACTGTGTAAACATATAAAACACATTACCCAGAAGGAAAAAGAATTATGTAAACATTAAACAAAAAAAAACATTACCCAAAGGGAAAAGAAAGTATGTAAACTGATTAAAAGAAAACAAAACCCACACGGAAAAGGAACTATGTAAACCTTTAAAAAAAACATTGCCCTGAGGGAAAAGGAACTATGTAAATATATATTTTAAAAAACTATACCCAGAAGAATCTTGGAATGTAAATGAACAAATTAGGAAGAGATTGGAAGCAACAGAGATGTGGTTCCTGAGACGAATGTTGCGAATTCCTTGGACTGCCAAAGTAACTAACAACGAATGTCCGAAAGAGGCTAATGAAACTAGAACATTATATACAACAATAAGAAAGAGATCAGCAGCTTTTTTTTTTTTTTTGGTCACGTGATGAGAAGAGAGGCATTGGAGAACATCGTAACAACTGGAATGATCGCGGGGAAGAGAAGCAGAGGCAGACCACGAGAAATGATGCTGGATGGATTCCGACGGTGGCATGGAGGAATATCAACGGCAGAGTTGATCCAGAAAACCAAAGACCGAGATCTGTGGAGAGTCATGAACGCCTACGCCAGTCGGCATGGCACTTAATGATGATGATACCCAGAAGAGAAAAGTAACTATTTAAACATATAAAAAAGTAATGCCCACAGGAAAAAGAAACTATGTAAACAAATAAAAAACGTAGATAGGCTGATAAGCCCACTAAGTGATAGAACTGCTCATGCATCTTTGATGTATATACAGAAGAGTCTTGGGTCTTGAAGCCTATATTGGTCCCCCCACTCGGTGTTTGGGTGTTGAGTACCATTAAAACTAATGAAGCGAGTTCGTCATAGATTTAAAGTGGCTCCACGACCAC
>OY992896.1:9416364-9460633 GCA_963921405.1 Cepaea hortensis
GGCAGTAGGAAATCGAAAAAGAGTAGCCTAACGGCGCTGCCCGGGCAAAATTTCGAGTTAAAAATCTACCCAAAGTATTTCAGGATCCTCGCCGGTGTTACGGAGTTCGTGCACTGAGCTGAGGTTCTCCAAACTCAGGTTTGAGTTAGGAGAAGAACGGAGCTCTTATGGGTTACACACGTGTGCCGTGATGTTGATCCATCGACTAAAACTAAGACTAAAACAACTAGCAGCAGGAATGAACACTAAAAGTTTGAACAGTAAGTAAGCTCTGAGTCAGATATGACTGAGCTCCCGTATGACAGTAGACGGTACTATCTGCTTTCTGTTAGCGCCGAATGTTGGGCGGCGCTCACCACACCCAACACCCCACATTGTGCCAACGACTTTTGGCGGAGGAGTGCAGTTGGGAGGTACAAGCCTTACCCTAGTGCGAGAAAATGCAACCTAAACACTAAATGTTATGGCAAGGCAGACCAGGTCCTAAGCCTTGGTTGGTAACTTGTCTAGGATGGAATCTCCCACAGTTAGAGTATTTGTTGTGTGTGTGTGTGTGTGTGCTGATACGGCAGCTTCTGCAGGTTGCCTTGTTCCAGACGTATTGGTGTTATCTTTCCTCTGGAGAAAACTAGGCAGGCCGAGAGAGGAATCTTACTGCATGGGCAATACATGGTCTCTACAATTCAGCCCAGGCTTTTTGCTATAATAAATAATTATTTGAACATGTATATTCTTACCTTTCAGGGCGCAGACATTTTGGTGTTTCCAGAAGATGGCATATACGGCACTTCCTTCACTCGAGAGTCCATCTACAACTATCTAGAGCAGATCCCGGAACCCCTGTCCCCGGCCTGGTCTCCGTGCAACGACCCTGACCTTCACCAGCATACAGAAATTCTGCGTGACCTCAGCTGCATTGCCAGAAATAATTCCCTGTTCCTGGTTGCCAATATGGGCGACAAGCAGCCTTGCAATATCTGGACAGATCCGAAATGCCCACAAGATGGGCGATATCAATTCAACACAAATGTTGCATTCGATCCAAACGGCACGATCGTTGCCAGGTATCACAAGTATCATTTATTCTACGAGGAGCAGTTCGATACCCCCACAGCTGAAATCGTGTACTTCGATACGCCTTTTGGCAGATTTGGGTTAATGGTTTGCTTTGATGTATTATTTTCCGAGCCTGGCTTGTCAATCATCCTAAAATATAATATAGCCAACATCGTTTTCCCTACGGCTTGGATGGATGCTCTCCCTCTTCTGTCTGCTCTGGGATTTCATTCTTCATTTTCCAGAGCTTTGGGTGTGAATTTTTTGGCGGCGGATGTACACGCACCAGAAAATCGGATGCATGGCAGCGGGGTGTATAGCCCAGAAGGAATGAAAGCCTTTTACTATGGTTCTTCGCCTGAAAGCTCCCCCAAGCTTCTTGTAGCAGAGCTGGACGTTCTTTCGGAACCAAAACCAAACATTGATATCCCAAAATATATTGATTATGATCAGCCATTGGGACCAAACTGTCGCGGGATTGTTAACAACGCTGAGCCAAATAAGGTATCCGATGAATTCTTTTCAGAATTGTTTCACGACAAATTTACTTTCAGAACACTAGAAGGAGGTAGCGGTCGATTGAGAGTTTGTCAAAATGAGATTTGTTGCAATCTCCATTTCTCTTTAGATGGTGGACGCTCTGGTGATGACCTGTTTGCTTTTGGCGCGTTCGATGGCCTTCACACGTATGAAGGTCAATATTACTTTCAGATCTGCGCTCTTGTTAAATGCGCAAATGCTAGTGACAGAAAAACGTGCGGGGCGGTAACTGACACGTCCACAACGAGGTTCTCCTCCCTCACCATCAGCGCTGAACTGTCAACACCTTTCATCTACCCCCAACTGGTCTTGTCTGATGGGAAAGGCGAGCTTCTGTTAGCCAACTCAACCACGTGGAATTTCAAAGATGCTTCCCTGTGGACAAATGATTCTCCGGAAAACCCAATCTTATCTGCAGCACTCTTTGGGAGATACTATTCAAGAGATAACTGCCCAAGTGGGGGTCTGAAACTCTTTGTTTCCTACTTTCAGGCCATACTGTCTGTGATCAGTGCAGCTGTTGCGGCCTATATCTTACCGTGGTTTTAGCACCATCTATATAACAATCTAAGATTGGCTCGTCGGTTGTATGCGTGTGGTAATAACCCCACAACGGACAATCTTCTACAGCGCTGCCCAGCCTACGGTAATAATGACAATTAATATTGCGTCAATCAACTTCCGTCTATCAAAATCTATCCCAGAATATCATGAACTTGAAACTAACTCATTCTTGTGTTAGAGACATTAACCTGGTGGTCTGAATGTCGTAGAGAAGAATAAGGAGGGGAAAAAGAAGAGTACATGATCTGTTTTACACGCTTTCATACAATCATCATTATAATCATTTACCATATAGATAAGTCTGGGCGGTCTTGGATCATCATCTCACACTATTAAAGTTTTATATCATGTTTGTGTTCTTGTTTAGATTATGCCATGTGACAAGCAATATTGCCTTCTCCTTGCTCTTCTCCCCTCAGTCTTGCCAATTGTCTCTAAGTTTTCCAGTATATCCTTCTCACAACAGAACCAAAATGCCTTCACTGCCAACATATAATTTCTCGAATCAATTTACGGTTTTCATTTGTTTCTTGTAGGACTTGCTCATTTCCTGTAAACTGACGAATCACGACATTCTAGGCATCTGTAAAATGACGAATCACAACATTCTAGGCATCTGTACAGTGACAAATCACGAAATTCATGACGAATCACGACATTCTAGGCATCTGTAAAGTGACGAATCACGACATTCTAGGCATCTGTAAAGTGACAAATCACGACATTCCAGGCATCTGTACAGTGACGAATCACGACATTCAAGGCATCTGTAAAGAAGGTAGTCTGGCATTACTTTCATTCTTGGCAATGACCATACTAGTTGGTGACGTTAACAATTGTCTGTATAAAGAGATTAACTGCCAACCGTCTTAAAACTTGAGACCATAATGGACAACTATCTGTCAGTTGCTCTTCAGCCCCACCCACCTCCTACTCGATGACTTTTACGTCACAAGATGAACACTGTTTTGTATACATGACTCTTGCCAAGAAGTGAGAGATAACAAACTCAGACACTGTCTACATACAGTCTAAATTCTATTAACCGTCACTCGTGTAACCGACACGTCATCGTCTTAAAAACAAAAAAAATAAAGTTGTGAAAACATTACCCAGAAGAAGCAACAGATTGATTGGAGTGTGACAAAATAGATGTAGGTTTTGATATTTGGAATAATGATGAAATTGTTTCTAGTGTGACTACCATTGAAAAAGAAGAAATTAATGACGGTGAAGGATAAGTTCTTAACCAAAAACCTACAACTAGCCACTCGAAGAAGAAACAATGTTATCAAAGTGCATCGACTGGTTTGGCATGCAAGAGGAGAAAAATGCAAGACAGATCCCACTTCTGCATAAGATAGGATCATCGCCGCGCAGAAAGCTCGAGCCTCAAAGACACAGAAGGAGATGACAGATTATTTGAAAGTAACGTAGGTTTATAGTATTACAATACATTTTTGTAAATTACTACTCTTATATTGAAGTTTATATTGATCGTTTTGTAAAATTAAATATAATTTGTATGTCTTAATCACTTTTAAAGGATTTTATTTTCATTTTCGTTCCAATTCAGCAGTGAAATCATGTTACTGTACATGTGTGTGCAGAGATTTATGTTATCCGTCTATTAAGTTATCCGTCCCAGCCCTGGTCCCGACGGTGACGGTTAATCGAAGTTCTACTGTACCTTACCTCGAACGCAACTCTGGCAAACAGAAATCACGGTGTAAAAATTACAGTAACAACAACAACAACAACAACAACAACAACAACAACAACAACAACAACAACAACACCAACAACAACGTAAAAATAAGATTAAAAATAAGTTAGACCACAGCACAACGAATCAACGTTTCGATCTTCGTGTGAGCATCATTAGGAACAGCACAAACAGATCTAAAGAAAAACATGAAATTAGAAGATTTATTTAAATATTAAAAATATGAAAACGTAAACAGAAATAGTATTGGTATCAAACGTTGCTAGTCCATTGCAGATGTTCCGTTTCTAGGAAGGCTGCGCAGAAGTTCAATTATGAAAGGTTCTCAGACACGAGTATTGCCAGTGTCTTGTGTTTCCGTCCGGTACAGAGGTTCTAAAATTGTGTGCCACGCCACAGTACATTTCATTTGATTTCATTCGGACTGGAGTAGGCTTGTGGTGGTGGTGGTGGTATATATGTGAATATCACCACATGGTAATATAGAGTGAGAAATATGCAATGAAAGGCCTACATATAAGTAGTGGAAAGAAGTAATGATAAGAAGTGTACGAAAGAAGTAATGATAAGACGTCGAGGAAAATAGTAATGATTAGAAATAGAGGAAAGAAGTAATGATAAGAAATACAGGAAAGAAGTAATGATAAGAAGTATAGGAAAGATATAATGATAGGAAATAGAGGAAAGAAGTAATGATAGAAAATAGAGGAAAGTAGCAATAATAAGAAGTCGAAGAAAGAAGCAATGATAAGAAATGGAGGAAAGTGGCAATGATAAGAAATGGAGGAAAGAAGCAATGATAAGAAATGGGGGAAAGAAGCAATGATAAGAAATGGAGGAAAGTAGCAATGATAAGAAATGTAGGAAAGAAGCAATGATAAGAAATGGAGGAAAGAAGCAATGATAAGAAATTGAGGAAAGTAGCAATGATAAGAAATGGAGGAAAGTAGCAATGATAAGAAATGGAGGAAAGAAGCAATGATAAGAAATAAAGTAAAGAAGTAGAGGACCGCGTTCATGACATTATCAGTGTGGCTGTCCATCAAGGACACTAACGCGCTCGCCTTGTTGCGTCAATGCCCACTTAATTAATTTTTTAGTGGTAAAGCTAATTTTTTTCCCCCTGTATTATAAAGATGATATTTTCTATTTTAAACACCTACTATCTATATGTATAAAAGAGAATGTATGTCTGTGTGTATGTATGTTATTTATGCGTTCGCGAACGGTCCATCCGATTGAGATGAAATTTTCTATACGTCTTCATCTCATTCCGGTGCTGCCAACTGTCATAGTTTGTTAGTGTACAAACAGTTATTTACTTAATATTATTTAGGGGACATAACTTTTAATAGCATTGCTATATATGTAAAATTGTTGCATATTTCTCAAATAGGTGGACCTTTTCGCTACAGTAATCTACAGGCATATGCGTTATAATCCTCATCCCCCTCCTTCCCCTCGTCGTCCTCCCCCTCCTCCTCCTCCCCCTCGTCCTCCTCCTCCTCCCTCCTCCTCCTTCTCCTCCTCCCCTTCCTCCTCCTCCCCCTCCTCCTCCCCCTCCTCCTCCTTCTGTCTGTCTGTCTGTCTGTCTGTCTGTCTGTCTGTCTGTCTGTCTGTCTGTCTACTCGTCCGTCCGTCTCTCCCTCCGTCTATCCCTCCCTCTCTATCTATCAGACAGAAAGACAGACAGACAGACAGACAGACAGACAGATCCCCGCCAGGGACTGGGCGAAGCCGGGCCGCGTCAGCTAGTTTTCTATATTATTTGGTGTTTCCTTGTATCCACTGCCGAGCTTCGTGGCGAAGAAGCTACGGACGCGGTTCATGATCCCACATACCCGCGTTTAAAATACAGGCGCACGTGATTTAGCAGCAGACCGTGTTGCGCTGGTTTTTTATAAAATGGTATGGGTGCCGGTCGTTCAGAAAGCAATGGCAAACTACTGAACGTTAACTTGCCAAGACATCAACAACAGCCAAAAAACAAATGCTGGCGTTGACTGCAAACGTCCTGTAAAGGATATGCAACTAACATTTTTGTTGTATTCACTACAATTTTAACAGCTTTACAGCACTGTGTCTCGTCTCGTATTTACCTGCATAGTCTCGTCTCGTATTTACCAGCACTGTCTCATCTAGTATTTTCCTTCACTGTCTCATCCCCTGTTTACTTGCACTGTCTTATCTGGTATTTACCTACAGAGTCTCGTCTCGTGTTTACCTGCACAGTATTGTATTTACATGCACTGTCCCGTGTGCTATTTGCATTCACAGGAGAAACGAGACAAATGATTATAAAGAGGCACAAGATTTCTGAAAACCCTTTGTGGAGTTTTTTTTTTTTTTTACTCTTCGTATAAATTATAATTTGGTGACATTACATTGTTTTATTTAAAGTTTCTGAATGTCCCATCATTGATTTGTTGTTTCTGAATGTGATATACGAGTAAATGGCCATATTCTTTAGCAAGTGAATCGATATAGTTATCTCGGAACAGTCATAACATCTGATGGGAGATGCCTTGAAGAGATTAGAGCAAGAATTGCCATTGCGAAGGTACCTTTTGCAAGATAAAAACATACTGACCAATAAAAAGATATTAATTGAAACGAGAAAAAGAATGTTGAGGTGGTACATAGAATCTGTACTTTTTGTACGGATGTGAAGCGTGGACAATGAGCAGTCAGGCTGAAAAACTTCTGATGGCTGTGGAAATGTAGTTTCGGAGAATAATGCAAAGAATACCATGGACAGACAGAAAAACCAACGAACAAGTCCTTCAAGAAACAAATGAAGATCGTAAACTGATTAGAGCAGTGGTTCTCAACCAGTGGGGAATACCCCCCCCCCACGGGGTGGAATTTTAGGGTTTCCAGGAGGTGGGGGGGGGGGGGGGAATGAAGATTGTTTCAAGATCGTGTCAATACAAGAACCGATTACTTGATAATGTTTTTCCCTTCATACTTTATGGTTCTGTACGTCTCACCCTTCTAAAATTCATTTTACAAAGTAACTAGACCCACAAATCACGTTTTATGTGGACGTCTAAACTTGTTTTGGTATGTGCTTCCATTATTACGTATACTGTGTAGGGACAGGAGCGGGAGGGGGGATTTTAGGTAGGAAATACGAAAGGGGGGGGGAATGACGTTGTGAAAATATATTGAAGGGGGACACGGGCCAAATTGTTAGGTAGGAAATACGAAAGGGGGGGGGGGGGGTGACGTTCTGAAAATATGGTGAAGGGGATCATGGGCCAAAAAAGGTTGAGAACCACTGGATTAGAGTCCTTAGACGTAGACAGTCAAAATATTTTGGGCATGTTATGAGAAGAAGTGACTTGGAAAACTTGGTGACGACTGGCAAGATCAAAGGGAAGAGACCAAGGCGAAGACCGAGAAGTAAATACCTGGATGGCTTGGCCATGTGGCATGGTCGAGACAGGAACACGGAGCTGATCCACGATTCTGGTGATCGAGTGAGATGGCAGAACATGACCGCCCACGCTTATCAGCATGGCACATGATGGATGGATGGAATGTCCTTTCATTAATTTGTAGTCTCTGAATGTCTCATCATTGATTTGTAGTTTCTGAATGTCCCATCATTGATTTGTATTTTCTGAATGTCCTATCATTGATATAAAGTTTCTGAATGTCCCATCGTTGAGATGTAGTTTCTGAATGTCCCATCGTTGAGATGTAGTTTCTGAATGTCCCATCGTTGAGATGTAGTTTCTGAATGTCCCATCGTTGAGATGTAGTTTCTGAATGTCCCATCGTTGAGATGTAGTTTCTGAATGTCCCATCATTGATTTGTATTTTCTGAATGTCCTATCATTGATATAAAGTTTCTGAATGTCCCATCGTTGAGATGTAGTTTCTGAATGTCCCATCGTTGAGATGCAGTTTCTGAATGTCCCATCGTTGAGATGTAGTTTCTGAATGTCCCATCGTTGAGATGTAGTTTCTGAATGTCCCATCGTTGAGATGTAGTTTCTGAATGTCTTATTATTGATGGCCATTATCTTAGCCACGATGGTGACTACATTAAGGCAAAGAACGGGATGAGAAGAGCAAAAAGTTGAAAAAATGAGAACAATGAAGAGACATGAAAATCTAGAAAAAATAATGTGTTGCTGCTCATCTCAGAATCCCAGGCTGTGATCGGAGGGTCTTCTCCGTAATTATATGTTGTGTGTTGTGAATGTATTTGTTTGCTGATGAAGGCTAGTCACCGTAATGTCCTGTATGTTTCGTAATTCTGTTCTTTAAAGCTGCATTTGTGTTTTTTAAAATATTGTTTACATTTCCACAGCTTTACCGCAGGTCTAATAATTTTATTCATATTTAAACATATAAAGTATACACAACAAAATAAAGAATTGTTCGATACATCATATCAGGCACAATGTATCCACAACTCAGAACAAGAGAAAAAGGGATAAATGAAATCACTGTGCCACTGAAACACTGGGCAAATCACAACCCATGGCAAATATGTTTAAAGAATGTTTCAAATATATTACATTCAGATAAAAAATGTGTTTGACAATATGAGACATAACATAATATGAAACATACCACATAAAGGAGCACAACTTTATCCATAAGTAAAATAAACACATATTAAACGGACTATGTACAATACACTTTAGTGGAACCCTGCTGTATTTACAGACGAAAGTATGTGGATTGATCTGAAACTCTATCGCACAACGCCTGGGCTTGGATTAAGAGAACATGTGTTGCCCATGCAGCATGATCCCTCTCTCGGCCCTGCCTTGTTTTCTCCAGAGGAAAAGATGACTAGTTACGCCTGGAACAAGGTAAGCTGCATATGCTACCGGCTCTGAAACGTACCTCCATGCAGCAGAAAATGAGTAACAACCAGGCACTCACATCCGGGGCATATGACTTCGAGGCGTTCAGCCATATCCCTAGCCTGAGAGCCGTAGACCAAGTGTCTGGACCCAAGCAGTGTATTAGCTCTAGAATTGCCATAGTTATCCAAGTAGAATCGTGTCATCAAAGGAACCTCCACTGATTTAATGAGCCATTCGCGGTTTCACCGTGAGACAGGGTGAACTTAGACATGCATGGCTTAATCTTTGAGACAAACATATGACTACTGGCAGGATCAACCAGATATCTATCGGACAGACGGACTATTCACGCACACGCAGGCCAAGAGTAGCAATCGCTCAGCGCAATCCCTCGGTTACCCGGTGATACATGCTAAACCACTGGACGTTTACCGACGAGCCTTCAAGCCACGCAGACGGGACTGACCGAAAAGCTATTCCAGGTTACTGAATGCAAGCCCACTACTCATCGAGAGAGAGAGAGAGAGAGAGAGAGAGAGAGAGAGAGAGAGAGAGAGAGAGAGAGAGAGAGAGAGAGAGAGAGAGATGCGATTATCGAGATCTTGTCGAACGATCCTACAAGACTTGCTCTTTCGCCTGCTCAAACCGCGACTCCAGTCTCGCGCTGCGGTCACATTCTCGAAACGCCTGTCTCGCTAACTTGCGTCGGCTAGGAAGTTCCCGATTGGGTGCACCTCACGCAGCGATCCGAGACAACGAACGCTAGACAAGGGACTGATCTTGCGAACCAGACCAGCCCTCACATACTATACACTAAATACAATATATACTATAAACAATTAATCAGGTGTCGTCTGCACAATGGAGGTTGGCTTCAATAGATCTCCAGCACTGTCTATCTCTCGTCTCGATTGCACATTCTGTCAGACTGATGTTCGTCCATCTCAAGATGTTATCTTCTCTCTTGCATCGTTGTCTACCTTTTGCTCGTTTGCCTTCAACTCTACCCCCAGTTTGGTTTTCCTAAAATTCTTTTACAGTTTGTTGCATATCCTTAACAGGACGTGGCAGTCAACGCCAGCATGTTTTGGCTGTCTGTGATCTCTTGGCAAGTTTACGTTCAGTAGTCTGCCATTGTTCTCTGAACGAGCGGCATTCATACTATTGTATGAAAACTAACGCAAGGAATTCTGCCTCCAAATTACCCTCAGCTGTGTTTCGACCGCTGTCTGCGGGATTACGAATCGCATTCGTACTGCCTTCGTCACTTTTGAAAATGTCTTTTAACGTGGCCGACACATTTCACATGCCTATTTTCTATTTCTTTCATCAACTTTCTTTTCATTCTCAGTTTTTATTTTCTTTATTCTCAGTTTTTGTTTGAACTAAATACAATAGGCAGCCAATCAGAAACAAACACGTCAGTAACGACATCCACACAACGCGGGAGAGCCGAAGAGATTATCATTTGAATGGCCGCTACTAAGGGGAGCGAGTGTGATAATAGAGTATAGTTTAAAATGCAGCTACATATCATTTACAGGACCTCGCAATCAAACCCAAAATTTTTTGGCTGTAAGTGATTTCCTGGAAAGTTTACGTTCAGCAGTTTGCCATTGCTTTCTGAACCACCGGCGCTCACATCATTGTATGAAAACCCACGCAGACGGTCTACATCCGAATTCCCGCTGCTGTGTTTCGAACGCGGTTTGCATGATCGCGAATTACACCCGTAAACCTCATCACGACAGCGCCGGTAAGTCAAGAAGAGTGCCGTGTGTAATAACATGTAATTAACAAAATATAATTTTAAAAAAAGAACACACACACACACACACACGCACGCACGCACACGCACACACACACACACACACACACACACACACAGTGACAGCGGGATTAATCTCTGTAGCAGTGACTGACACTGGGAAACGTGGTAAGACATGAATTGTATTTTATTTAACGTTTTGTGTATCACATCTTCATTTAACGTTTTGTATATCACATCTTTATTTAAAGTTTTGTGTAAACATTTTTATTTCACGTTTTGTATATCACATCTTTATTTAACGTTTTGTATATCACGTCTTTATTTAACGTTTTGTATATCACATCTTTATTTAACGTTTTGTATATCACATCTTTATTTAACGTTTTGTATATCACATCTTTATTTAACGTTTTGTATATCACATACTTATTTAACATTTTGTATATCACATATTTATTTAACATTTTGTATATCACATCTTTATTTAACGTTTTGTATATCACATCTTTATTTAACATTTTGTATATCACATCTTTATTTAACGTTTTGTATATCATGTCTTTATTTAACGTTTTATATATCACATCTTTATTTAACGTTTTGTATATCATGTCTTTATTTAACGTTTTGTATATCACATCTTTATTTAACGTTTTGTATATTTAATGCCGGTGATCTCCCTGGCCTAGGATTTAACGCCTTTCTCCGTAATCCCGTATATTCTCGTGAGTAGCGTAACCTGTGCGAGAATTGGTAGCGATTCTCGCCGCGTTGGTGACTTAGGGGTGTCAGGGTCTTAAACCTGGCTCGTTAACCTAACACATGTGAGACAGTACAAGTACAACGTGATTTGACTTGAGACTCAACGACACGAAGTTTCGATGGATTTATTTACAGATCACGATCTAGAGATGATCATTACAATACATAAGTAATAACAATAAACTTACAGGCAACCCACAGCTTACAGTCTATCTCACAAGGTGTACAAGCACTCGACTTTCGGGCCACAGAACTACACAAGCCTTTCTCCCATCATACGTCCAGTCGAGTCCGAGTCCCAGAGCTGTCTGGCTATTTCTCGCAACGCGCCTGTCCACCTGAAGTGGCTTCACGAGGCCTGCGTGCGTCCTGCTTTGTCCTTGCCTGACCGCTGGCTGTCTCGTCAGCCGGCAACCTCGCAGGCAGGTAACTAATACTCGCCTGGCGGGCGTAACGATGTTACGGCATCCCCGCTAGGAACTATTCGCCTGGCGGGCGTAACGATGTCCCTGCATCTCTGCTGGCAATACTTTAGACTCTGACAAGGGGTATGTAAGCTGGTCACTCAGAAAGCAATGGAAAACTACTGAACGTAAAACTTGCCTAGTACATCAACAGCAGCTGAAAAATGCTGGTGTTGACTGCAACGTCCTGTACAGGATATGCGAAAAAAATGAATTACTGAATTAGCGCACAAAGTGTGCACACTTTTAGTACAACAATTAAACACATCCATTTATTGAATTAGCGAACAAAGTATGCTCACTTTTAGTACAATAATTAAACACATCCATTTATTGAATTAGCGAACAAAGTGTGCACCCTATTAGTACAACAATTAAACACACCCATTTATTGAATTAGCGAACAAAGTATGCACACTTTTAGTACAACAATTAAACACATCCATTTATTGAATTAGCGAACAAAGTGTGCACACTTTTAGTACAACAATTAAACACATCCATTTATTGAATTAGCTAACCAAGTGTGCACACTATTAGTACAACAAGTAAACACACCCATTTAATAAATTAGCGATCAAAGTGTGAACACTTTTAATACAACAATCAAACCGGAGACCTCTGAAGATTCAGTCAAGCTTTTTGAATCCAATGTCATCAGAGTATTGCCTAAAGCCACGCCTGCAATGGTAGGGCCATATTTCCCATATTTGAAAGCTATAGTTAACGACCGGGATTCGAACCTGTCACCTCCAAATGAGGACGACGCCTCGCTGCAGGAATAAGTATACTGTGACACATGACCTACTAGACACTCCCAAAAAAGTGTCTTCATTAGCCAGGTCTTTCATACAGATGAACCTACAACTATGGAATACGGACAGAATTCGCATCAAGGAGATGTCGGAATGCAGCCTATTTCAATTTGGCCCTTTGTTCTAAACATACCTACCTAATACAACAAGCGACTTTCGTCAGTCTGGCCGTCTATTGTACTTGGCACGGTCACCCATTGAGCAGCACTTCCCCAGTCGCTACACTGGGTAAATCGTCGTGGGATTTGAACCGTTATACAGTCCTGGCAGAGGCAGACCTAGAGAAATGATGCTGGGCGGATTGAGACGGTGGCATGGAGGAATATCATCTGCACAGTTGATCCAGAGCATCAAAGACCGAGATCTGTGGAGAGCCATGGACGCCTAAGCCAGCTGGCAGGGCACTTGATGATGATGACTCGACTCTGTGGCAAAGTGGTTATGAACGCAACTCTCAATCCAACATACCGCATTCGTAACACAACTACGGGAGATTTGGAAGCAGACCGCTTTGCGATGGTTTTCATATAACGATATGAGTGCTGGTCGTCCAGAAAGCAATGGCAAACTTCTGAACTCGCCACGAAATAACAAACAGCCAACAATTGTGGGGTTGAATGATCCGTCATGTAAAGGATATGCAGTCTAATTCATCACATGTCTAAAACACGCCACAGAGAAAATTAAAGTAGCATTAGTAGTAGTATTAGTTAATTAGTATTAGTATATTAGTAGTAGTATTAGTTGTTATATATTGGAAACAACAAGCTGCCATAAGGATTGACAATGAAGTGGGACAATATCAGCCTATTAAGAGAGGTGTTAGGCAGGGATGTGTAATGTCTACATATCTTTTTTTCCTGTACAGTGAAAATATTTTCAGAAATGTGGAAGATATAAATGGAATCAGCATCGGAGGACGAAACATCAATAACATTAGATATGCAGATGATAAAGTATTGATTGCAGACAATGAGCAGTATCTGCAACAATTAGTAGATGCGATTGTTGCACACAGTGAACAACTAGGGTTATAATTAAATTGTAAAAATACACAGATTATGGTCGTCACTAGGAAGAACGAAATACCACAATGTAATATACAAGTAAATGGGAATATTCTTCAACAAGTGAGTCGGTACAATTATCTCGGAACAGTCATAACATCGGAAGGGAGATGCCTTGAAGAGATTAGAACAATAATCACCTTGGCGAAAGTAGCCTTTAGCAAGATGAAAAACATACTGACCAATAAAAAGATGTCAATTGAAACGAGAAAAAGAGTGTTGAGGTGCTACATAGAGCCTATACTTTTGTATGGATGTGAAGCGTGGACAATGAGCAGTCAAGCTGATGGCTGCAGAAATGTGGTTTCTGATGAGAATGCAAAGAATACCATGGACGGACAGAAAAACCAAGTGCTACAGGAGACAAATGAAAATCGTAAATTTATTAGAGAAATTAGACGTAGACAGTCAACATTTTTTGGACATGTTATGAGAAGAAATGGATTTGTGAACTTGGTGACAACTGGCAAGATTAAAGGGAACAGACCAAGGGGAAGACCGAGAAGTAAATACCTGGATGACTTGGCTACATGGCATGGTCGATACAGGAACACTGAGCTGATCCACGACTCTGGTGATCGAGTGAAATGGTGAATCATGACCGCCCACGCTTTCCGGCAAGGCACATGATTGATTGACTGATTAGTTGTTAGACAAGAAGAAGAAGAAGAAGAAGAAGAAGAAGAAGAAGAAGAAGAAGAAGAACAAGAACAAGAACAAGAAGAAAAAGAAGAAGAAGAAGAAGAGTTCCTGCAGTCTGATAGTCTCACATATATGTCTGTTCTTGTTACATTGATAACCACTCAATTAAACGTAATAAACAAGTTTCTGTGTTGATTTATAACCCGCTCCCCCTCTCCGTACACCCCACCCCAGTCACTTTGCATTGCATATTTCACCGGGAGATAGATTTCGTCATCACTTCCTGTGCAACCTCAATTTTTTGACCTCCAGACATGACTTAGGCTGTGGACAGGCGTGATCACCAATGCCACACGGCATGGACCACAAGAATAAGAAAATAAGAAGATGTGTGACTCGCTACAATAAACAAATCTAACATCCTGTACTTGCGTCCACATAAGACAAAGAGAAACATGCATATTAACAATAGTGACTCCGCAAACCTGTTATTTACAACACAATCTCTGGGATTTTCTCTGCCGTACTTATTCTAATAAACACACGACAGACATAAATACGATTTTGTCGTTACTAGCGAACGTGAGTCCTGTCTGGAGACAGACTTAAAGGATTATACTTATCAAGGTACGGCCGATAAGGACTTTGGGAGTGTCGGTATCGATGACGCAAGCAACGGGATATATTAAACCTACTAGGTCTGTTTTGTAAAATGCTAACAATCGGTTAGACAGCCTGCAGTTTGTGAGTCCATATTTACTTGTGAACAAGGTAAGAAAGAGCTGCAGGAATTCGCTTCTTAGTTTGAGGGACTGACGACAACAAATACACTTGTTTGGTCTAAAACAATAGGACAACATATACTCTTGATTTTTATATTGGTCTAAGACAGTGGGACAACATATATACTTGTGTTTATAGTGGTCTAAGACAGTGGGACAATAATATATACTTGTGTTTAGAGTGGTCTAAGACAGTGGGACAACATATATACTTGTGTTTATAGTGGTCTAAGACAGTGGGACAACCTATATACTTGTGTTTATAGTGGTCTAAGACAGTGGGACAACGTATACACTTGTGTTTATATTGGTCTAAGACAGTGGGACAACATATTCATTTGTGTTTATAGTGGTCTAAGACAGTGGGACAACATATACACTTGTGTTTATAGTGGTCTAAGACAGTGGGACAACATATACACTTGTGTTTATAGTGGTCTAAGACAGTGGGACAACATATTCATTTGTGTTTATAGTGGTCTAAGACAGTGGGACAACATATATACTTGTGTTTATAGTGGTCTAAGACAGTGGGACAATAATATATACTTGTGTTTAGAGTGGTCTAAGACAGTGGGACAACATATATACTTGTGTTTATAGTGGTCTAAGACAGTGGGACAACCTATATACTTGTGTTTATAGTGGTCTAAGACAGTGGGACAACGTATACACTTGTGTTTATAGTGGTCTAAGACAGTGGGACAACATATTCATTTGTGTTTATAGTGGTCTAAGACAGTGGGACAACATATACACTTGTGTTTATAGTGGTCTAAGACAGTGGGACAACATATACACTTGTGTTTATAGTGGTCTAAGACAGTGGGACAACATATTCATTTGTGTTTATAGTGGTCTAAGACAGTGGGACAACATATACACTTGTGTTTATAGTGGTCTAAGACAGTGGGACAACATATACACTTGTGTTTATAGTGGTCTAAGACAGTGGGACAACATATACATTTGTGTTTATAGTGGTCTAAGACAGTGGGACAACATATATACTTGTGTTTATAGTGGTCTAAGACAGTGGGACAACATATATACTTGTGTTTATAGTGGTCTAAGACAGTGGGACAACATATACATTTGTGTTTATAGTGGTCTAAGACAGTGGGACAACATATACACTTGTGTTTATAGTGGTCTAAGACAGTGGGACAACATATACACTTGTGTTTATAGTGGTCTAAGACAGTGGGACAATATATACACTTGTGTTTATAGTGGTCTAAGCAGGTCTGCATGGCCGAATTTATAAGAACGCATGTTCATAAACATCCGGTCTGCTGATGCCGAGGTAAGCGGTTCAACCCCTACACCAGACAGCTGGACTAAAATGTTGACCTGTCGTCCTTGACTTGGGGACGTTAATTACAAGTACCTCTGAAGTCGGAGTGGGTTCGCCTGATGGCGAGGGACACTGTTAATAGGGAAAGCTAACCCGCATGCAAAATTCAGTCCATCACTACCGTAAATAGTGTGTATGGATTACGCTTGAGTTCAAAAGCGAGCGAGCGCAAAATTTAAAAACAAAAACTAAATATCTGTCTAACACAGTGGGACAACATATATGCTAGTTTTTATATTGATCTAAAACAGTGGGAGAAAATATACATTTGTTTTTATATTCGGGCATACTTCCTTTTGGGAGATGTGTTAGTGTAGTGACTAGACGCTGCCTTCCGTCCGGTTGTTCTGGGGTAGAATCCACACTTGGTTAGTATATCCTTTACAGGACGTCGCAGTCAACCCCAGCATGTTTTTTTTTACTGGCAATAGGGCTTACATATAGATGATACAGCAGACTATACAACTAGACTAGTTTGTGTAACCTACTGGGCTGCGGAATGGCTTGAATGGCATGGTGTCCGCCTTTTAACCGCACAGACCTGGTTCCATGTACAGCGTTGACTGTTTGAACTCTTAATAATAAGACCGAGGATGGTATTCAAACTTTCCAGGTTGTGGGGTAGTCGATGAGACATCTAGTTTTCTCGGGTAAGGGTGAAAATGTTTGAGGACATCAAGTTAGCAACAGAGACATTATTAAAATACCAGCCATGGTACACAATCTGTGGTGCTATTGACAGATGCAAAATCAGTACTCGAGGCGCTCCTGTCTGGGAAATTGCCAGTACTAAAGGCACTACTTTCTGAACTTGGCAGCGAGCGTAAGGTCACCATACAGTGGATACCATCCCGCTGTGGAGTACCCGGAAACGACAGAGCTGATCGATTAGCTAAGGAAGGAGCAAAAGAAGAACTGCCTGATGTGCCCGTTACATATCACCAATAGAAAAGAATGATCAAATCAGTCAGAAAGCCACCAAAATTTGCTCAAGACGACTACCACATTATGGACAGACCAGAACAAGTCATTAATCTGCGCCTCGGAACAGACAATAATAGATTACGCAATCACATGTATACAAAATTCAAGATCTGTGAATCAGCCATGTGCACATGTGGATTAGACAGTAGAACACATACTCCAGAACTGCCCAAAATACAACATATCTATGCAAACCTTCTGGCCTAGAGAGGCAACAGTGGAAGATCTAAGTAACAGTGGAAACTCTATGGACCGCTGTGTGAACTAAAAAAGACAGGTAAATTCGTACAAGAGACAACACTGCAGTTATAGAGAAATTTCAAGTGAAAAGAAGAAGAAGAAGAATTTTGAGGACTCGCGGAAACGATATGCACGTTAAAAATCCCATGCCTATAATGTATTCGTGAACAAAATTAACGTTATTTTGCTTTCACTAGCTTTGGGCTCGAGTATAGTCAACACACGTGATGCTACTACTATAAATAGATGCTAGAACTATTGAGCGTACTGGACTGTATTTTGCACGACGGTTAGCTTTGCCGATTACCAGTGTCCCTCTCCATCAGGCTAACCCTCTCCGACTTCTGAGGTACTTGCAATTTAAAGGGTTCAAAAGACAAGATTATCACTTCATTGCACTGGGTTTTCACCAAAACGGTTATGTCTCTTACCACAGGGCGGCCTGCTAAAGGGTCTCACAAAGTACAAACTCCGTAGTTCCAGCGAAGAGCCCTAGGAGAATCCGGAAAAAAATTGCGTTCGTGAACCAAACGACTTAGCCAGGAATCGAACCCACGACATTCAGAACGCGAGACACTTCGCCACGGAAATTCCCAAGTAATTGAGTCCCCAAGTCAAGGACAAGAAGTCAACACCTAAGTGTAATGTATGCTCTCATAAGTTATGAAACATGCATTTCTTGTGTTATTTCAGAATATGAGAATGTATTATTCATTACTCTGGAGCGTCGTCGCCTCAGTCACCGCACAGAATGCTGTTGCTAGGTCAGTGGATCCCGTGGCAGAGGTATGCGATCCCCTCTGCAGTAACGAAACTACATTTCTTATGGAGGTAACTTTTCATTCTTCTCATCGTGCACTCTTTTCTTCTTCATTTGGAATGCAGACAAACATCAGCCTTGACCGGGCTCTCAAGGTCACTGAATTAGCGTGAGAATTAAATTTAAGGCAGTGGTTCTCAACCGGTGGGGAATCCCCCCCCCCCGGGGGGGGGGGGGAGAATTTTAGGGTTTCCAGGGGGGGGGGGGGGTGAAATTATTTCAAGATCGCGTTAAAAGAAGAACCGATTACTTGATATTGTTTTTCACTTCATACTTTATGGTTCTGTACGTCTCACCCTTCTAATATTCATTTTATAAAGTAAGTAGACCCACAAATCACGTTTTATGTGGACATCTAGGCTTGTTTTAGTATGTGCTTCCATCATTACGTATACTGTGTAGGGGCAGGAGCGGGGGGGGGGGGATTTTTAGGTAGGAAATGCGAAAGGGGGGGGGGGGTTATGACGTTCTGAAAATATGATGAAGGGGGGGCACGGGCCAAAAAAGGTTGAGAACCACTGATTTAAGGTATTGACTGGAATTTGTAGTGGATAAAGAAGATCGCTTTCACAGCACTAGGAAATTTGTCGAAGTCAAAGGAAGAAAAACTTCGCACCAAAGTTAAAGATTGTAACTCCAATGTTACATCAGCACTACTATATGGGCCAGAAACAGGGAGAACAACTAAAAGACTAAAAAAAAAACAAGTAACAGAATTACTAAGAAACTTTTTTTTAAAAAGTTGACACGACGTCACAGTTCACCCCAGTATGTTTTGGCTGTTTGTTATTTCTTGGCAAGTTTGTATTCAGTAGTTTGCCATTGCTTTCTGAACGACCGGCATTCATACCTTTGTATGAAAACTAATGCGAGGCGGTCTGCTGCCAAATCGCCCGTAGCTATGTTTCGAACGCGGTATGCGGGATTGCGAACTGCGTCCGTAACTCCTTCACAACCGAGCCGGTAATTTATACTGTTCAAACAAAGAAAGCCAACATTATTGCAGTTTCAATTGCAAACTTGTACCAACGGTCCATTGACGATGCTGATTCACCCACTGCAGCCGGTTCTGGCGATGTCGATCCGTAAGAACAGAAAATCTCTAAGGTCTTCTAGCCCAAAGACCAGCGTCGTGCAGCCGGTTCCTGAACGTTTGATCTTAAATTCGACGAGCTCCTGGCATTGACTGGACTGTGGAGGAAGCAGATGCAAATCGATTCCTAAGGTAACGCAGCCATATGAAGCGGTCTTCGGCAGCAGTTGTGATTCTGGGTCTTCCACTGTGCGGCAGGTCTGCCACTGAGACAGTTTCTTCAAATTGCCTCCAAAGGCGACTAATGGTGCTTCTAACCACATTAAATTCTCTAGCTACTACACTTTGTGACTGTCCAGCCTGTAAACGTCGAATGATGATAAGTCGTTGTTCTGTAGTGAGATGAGCCATATTTGCGCATTGAATTTTCAACTGAATTTATTCGTGGAGCGTCAATCTTTTATAGGCATTCAATAATATGGTCAAAGAGTTTTGTGTTCAGTAAGTTTCACGGGATTATCATGAACCTATCACGAGTTATTGTCAAAAATGTTGTTTTGATTCTGACCTCTTTCATGAGCTCACGATTCGTGGGGTGAGTACAATTCAGGTAACCACGAGAAGTTAATGACCAGACGGACACAGTCGATAGGTTGACTGATGTCCAATCAGCAAATATCTTTGATAAAAGTAACACCAAAAATGTTGCGTTTCTGTTGGTTTTTTGTGTGTTTGAACAGTATACAATAATAACAACAAACATTCACTAATTGGAGCCTGCACAGAATAGTTGGAATAAACGGTATAACAGAATCACCAATTTAGAGCTCAGGGAGAGAATTCCAATGAACTAATAGATGACGAAAATACGCTGGCGCTTGATAGGTCACACACTGAGAAAGCCCGAGGACAGTATAACTAGACACTCTCTTGTCTGGAACCCACAAGATAGGACACACACTGAGAAAACCTGAGGACAGTATAACTAGACACTCTCTTGTCTGGAATCCACAAGATAGGACATATTGAGAAAACCTGAGGACTGTATAACTAGACACTCTCTTGTCTGGAACCCACAAGATAGGACACATTGAGAAAACCTGAGGACTGTATAACTAGACACTCTCTTGTCTGGAACCCACAAGATAGAACACATTGAGAAAACCTGAGGACTGTATAACTAGACACTCTCTTGTCTGGCACCCACAAGATAGGACACCCACAGAGAAAATCTGAGGACAGTATAACTAGACACTCTCTTGTCTGGCACCCACAAGATAGGACACATTGAGAAAACCTGAGGACAATATAACTAGACACTCTCTTGTCTGGCACCCACAAGATAGGACACATTGAGAAAACCTGAGTACAGTATAACTAGACACTCTTGTGTCTACAGCCCACAAGGGGAACGAAACAACAGGAAACATGAAAACACGCAGAGAAGAGGAATACAAACAGAGATTAATACTATTGGGAGGACATGGAGGGAGCGTGGTTTGGTTGAGGACACACTACTACTACTACTACTACTACTACTACTACTACTACTACTACTACTACTACTACTACTACTACTACTACTACTACTACTACTACTACTACTACTACTACTACTACTACTACTACTACTACTACTACTACTAATAGTAATAATAATAATAATAATAATAATAATAATAATAGTAAGAAGAAGAAAGAAAGAAAGAAAGAAAGAAAGAAAGAAAGAAAGAAAGAAAGAAAGAAAGAAAGACGAAATGTAGAAACAAAAGAACGAAAGAATGAAAGAAAGAAAGAAAGAAAGATGAAACGAAGAAACGAAAGAACGTAAAAAAGAAAGAAAGAAAGAAAGAAAGAAAGAAAGAAAGAAAGAAAGAAAGATGTTAAGTAACAACAAGAAAAAAAAAGCAGAGATTAGAAGACCTACTTGACAATATAAAAACATATACAGTTTCTGGCTGTAACCGACCCAGCCTAAAACTCGTACCAGGAAAAGTTTTGGGAAGCAAAATCGGCGTGCGTGGCACCGACCACATCAGCCACCCAGTGGCGTTTGGTCTATTCTAATATGGGTCTCTCACCATATGCCCAATGTGCCTCAGGTGTGTAATGGAAACTTGTCGTGAAGCAGCTTCGTCTGTTATGTCATAGACGCACAGAGAGTCACAGGCAGTTACATGGAGAGACAGATGGGTGTTACGGGCTGTGGGACAGACAGACAGACAGACAGACAGACAGATGGAGAGACAGATGGGCGTACGTGCTGTGGGATGGATAGAAGACAGACAGTCACATGGAGAGACAAATGGGCGTACGGGCTGTGGGACGGACAGACAGACAGACAGCCACATGGAGAGACAGATGGGCGTACGGGCTGTGGGACGGATAGACAGACAGACAGACAAACAGACAGACAGACAGACAGTCACATGGAGAGACAGATGGGCGTACGGGCTGTGGGACGGATAGACAGACAGACAGACAAACAGACAGACAGACAGACAGACAGTCACATGGAGAGACAGATGGGCGTACGGGCTGTGGGACGGACAGACAGACAGACAGCCACATGGAGAGACAGATGGGCGTACGGGCTGTGGGACGGATAGACAGACAGACAGACAAACAGACAGACAGACAGACAGACAGTCACATGGAGAGACAAATGGGCGTACGGGCTGTGGGACGGACAGACAGACAGACAGCCACATGGAGAGACAGATGGGCGTACGGGCTGTGGGACGGATAGACAGACAGACAGACAAACAGACAGACAGACAGACAGACAGTCACATGGAGAGACAGATGGGCGTACGGGCTGTGGGACGGATAGACAGACAGACAAACAAACAGACAGACAGACAGACAGATGGAGCGACAGATGGGCGTACGGGCTGTGGGACGGATAGAGAGACTGTTGGAGAGACAAACAGACAGACAGTCACATGGAGAGACAGATGGGCGTACGGGCTGTGGGACGGACAGACAGACAGACAGACAGACAGACATATAAATAGATATATACATAGACAGACATACAGACATACAGACAGACAGACAGACAGACAGATAGACAGACAGACAGATAGACAGACAGACAGACAGACAGACTGATAGACAGACAGACAGACTGATAGAAAGATAGATAGATAGATAGATAGATAGATAGATAGATAGATAGATAGATAGATAGATAGATGATTATGCGGCTGTTTGGTTGACTGACGTATATTCTCTCTCTCTTCCACACACCCATGCACACACCCATGCACACCCACACACGCGCGCACGCACCCACACAGGAGGACTGCGGGAAACATCACGGTTGCTCTGACCTGGATCTAGAGAAGGACAAGAACGCTGTCATCGATTGTTTCTCACCTTGCATCTCAGCGTCAGAGAAGTGTTTCAGGTCAGTTGATAGCTATAACCAGGCGAAAGCCAGAAAACATAGTAAAGTGGAGGCCAGCGTGGCTGAATGGATCAGACCACTCGCTCTTAAATTCCAGTGTGCCCCTGAAGAGGTCAGTTGGACTGAATTGTTGACTTCTCGTCTTTGACGTAGGGACGTACATTACGAGTACTTCAGAAGTCGGAGTGGGTTCGCCTGATACCGAGGGAGACTGGTAATAAGAAAAGCTAATTGTCGTGTGTGTGTAAAGAATGACTGTCGTATTAGTTACTTGTTCTTCTTTACCACATTAGTGTCGTCCCTGGAGTGAGGAGAATCAACACCCACATTATTTTTAATTCAATATCTCTATTCTGGAGATATCCAGCAGACTCCGTCCACACACTCCCTCAATCTGAAGACACCTTCCTCTCACTCTTACTCACCCCTGGATCATGCCCCCTCTCATTCTTCCCCAACATAACATACTTGACAACTCTCGCTTCAACAAATAAAAACAAGAAATTTATTAAAGCAAAGAGTATATGTAGGAGAAGTGTATGTGTGTATAAGGTGTAGAATGTGTGACGGGTATTCTAAATCGTCTATAGACTCAGATCAGTGTTCAAGAGGATATTCATTCTCATCCCTGTGCTGAAGACACACCAGCACCATGTATCCCATACAAGTAGCCTCACCCAGGTGATGCTCCTCCGGTCACGTGAAGACTTCCTCCGTTGTCTCTGGAACCACCAGGATGCTTGGACACCCCTGACAAACACTGTCTAATTAGAGTCTGATTCACACTATGAACTTCCTCGGTTATTTAACGGATTGTTAATCAGGAAATTCTAATCCTATTGTCACTGTTAGTGGAGAAATCTTAATGGATCTAGAGTCGCTGGTTCTAAAGATTCCTCATATTAACACCACAATCTAACTGTTCTGGGTATCAGTATAACTTAAGCAATGTTCTGACTGTTTATTGATACATCTATCACTTGGCTAAACCTCAATCTCGTCAACATGTCCTGCTCAGCAGAAGCCAGGTTCCCGCAAACCAACTTGGGTATAAGCCCTATGTAGCGGCCTCTCAGCAACCTCTGTCTTCAGATGCTGAGCCCTCCTTGTATACAACTTTGAACCTGCTTCTTCGTAGTAAATCATCGCACACTCAAGTGGAACACTCAAGGGGAACTGTACATGGAACCTGTAGAGCAGATAACATCATGGTGAGGGCAACTCAGTCCTGGCCAGAATTAGGCAAGTGTAGGCCAATAACAGCACTCAGATCTATAACAGAGATCCGATCTCCGTCATACGGCCAAATAACTCAATCATATGATCTGAGACATGGCAACACCAGGAAAGACTAAAGGAACGGGTAGAAACCCAGTAGATGCCCTACTGGAAGATCCTACCATTACACATTCCCCTCCTCCCTCTCAACCATCCTTAATCTCTCTAATTATTATTCCACTACATTGTCCTCAACTTCCCGAGTAAAATGATATATAACACAAGCTACTTGAAGCCACACAATAGAATACTAGTGCCGACGCTCCTATGATACTTTCTAGCACCGCACTTATAGAACATTCTATCACTAATCATAATACATTATATCACTGCACCTATAATACATTATATCACCACACAGTACTGTACTCTATTCCTAATCATACTCTTAAGTTAGATATAATTAATTTCCTACCATATGTCTATTCCTGTTGTTACTCGAGAAACTAGGCAATCCGATTGGATCTATGTCCGCGGATAACTATCACTACTAAGATAGGCTAGTCCCTCTAATATAACACAACTCGGAATTATCCCCAATCCTAACACTTCAGAATGTTTTCCTCGACTCCATCCACCTGTTTACCTCACTGGGTTTTATATGGGTGCTTGAGTGAGTCACCAGAAAGTCCAGACGCCAATCAGTCCAGAATCTGGCTTTGTCCTCCTGTTTCCAGACTAACCAGAGTCAATTAGCTGTCAATTTTCCTTTTCATCTGGGGAGTTCTTTGTCTCATCCAACAAATATCCGGGTTGTCTGTGAGCCAGAGACCGTTCTCCCATTACAGAATCCTTCTGACCTCTAGCAGACATCTGTCCATTACTTTCAACGGCCAACTCCCGTTTTGTAGACAAATGTTGCCAATACACACCCCTCGAACAACATCCTGTCATCAAACTGTCGACTGTGTGTAGACAACTCGACGTGACTCCCTTTGATCTCATACACACTGTCGACCAGGTGCAGAGAATCTGTACCGACGTATTTTCCTCAGTTTGTTCACCATCAAAGAGTCAATTGTGTTAGCACAATAATGTCGGGCCTGGTTGTCATCGATCGACTGACAAGTTAATTTATCCTGTGACACTAATCCACACGCAAAACTCAGCCTAGTGTACGCCCCAGTACTGGCAACTACTAGTGGTAGTGGCAACTACTTGTGGTAGTGGCAACTACTTGTGGTAGTGGCAACTACTTGTCGTAGTGGCAACTACTAGTGGTAGTAGTAGGCGTGTGAACTATGCTTGAGTTGAAAGCGAGCAACCGAAACAAGACATAGTAAAGTAAAGGGCCCTTTCCCAAAGGCATTAGGCGACTTCCGGTCAAACATGGGGGATAGGCGGTTGAACTGTTAATGTCTCTGGAGTGTTTATGCTTGTGACTTCGGTTTGCTTACGCATATTCCTCATGTTGGACTGGTTGTACATGGTTCCGTCGCCCAGCTACTGAGTTAAGTGCGTGGAGTGACAATGTGAGCTATGGATTTCACGTAGAGTGCTTTTACATCTGTCCGCGGTTGCTTGTGTCGTGAACTGCATGTTTAGAAAATGGCTCGCTGAGCTAGCTAGTTTTGCAGTTTTTTAAAACTTCAGGGAAAGGATAACCTCGTCTGTGATCTCTACAGAATCATCAAAGGATTTCGGAGAAAGCTCTCCTTGTTTGAAGCGAAACTGGAAGGAGCAAACATTTTCTCATTTTCACTGTTTCAAAGAGTTCTGCGGTACACTTACCGAAGATGTCAACCTCGATTTTCTGGGGGAAAACAATAATTTTGACTTGAAGAAGCATTTTTTGGAGATATTTTCAGATCTTGACAGAATTGAGAATGACATTCTTCTGTTCCAGAATCCGTTTGAATGTAACCTTGCTCATGTGCCAGTTGAACTACAATTTGAGCTCATTGATTTGCAAGCAAATGACTTGTTGAAAGAGAAGCACAGAGAAGGAAAACTTGTTAAATTTTACCACTGCTTACCTTATGGTGAGTTTCCGAAACTAAAGAAATTTGCCGATAGTATGGCATCAGTGTTTGGAACACCTTATGTCTGTGAGCAAACATTTTTTTAAATGAAGTATGTGAAGTCAACACATCGAACGAGATTGACTGAAGAACATTTGAAAGCAATTCTCTTGATTGAATGCAGCAATTCTAAATCAAGCATTGATGATATCTTGAAAGCCTAATATCAGTTTCACAAATCTCAATAAACTTTTTGCTGCTTTGTGTGTGAGATTCGGATATGTGCACCCAAGGTCAGATGCGACTATCTTTTTGCTAACGTCGCCTTCTTTGATAACTATTTGTTAGTAAATAAATATGTTGGTTGTCTTTGTTTTGTTTTTGTTTTGTTTTTGTTTTTTTTGTGTGCATTGCACGCCATTCACCCATGATTAACTTAGATTTTCGTCTTTTTTCCTCAGAGCTTTCGTTCTGACTTGCAAGTATTGTTAACATTTGTTGCATATCCTTTACAGGACATTTGCAGTTAACACCAGCATTTTTGCTGTTGTTGGTGTCTTGGCAAGTTTACGTTCAGTGGTTTGCCATTGCTTTCTGAACGAGCGGCACCCATACCATAGCTTAAAAAAAAAACAGCGCAACGCCATCTGCTGCCATATCGCACGCAGATGTGTTTCGAACGCGGGTATACAGGATTACGAACCGCGTCCGTAAGATCTTTGCCACGGAGACCAGGCAAGTATTGTACAGAATGAGTATGCGCGGGACTCGTCATTTTGTCAGTTATACGGCCCGCACTCGTAATTTTGTCAGTTATCCGGCCCGCGCTCGTCATTTTGTCAGTTACCCGGCCCGCACTCGTCATTTTGTCAGTTATCCGGCCCGCAGTGAAAATAGTTTGATGGCCCCTGTTCTAGACGAATGTTGCGGATACCCTGGACTGCTAGAGCTACTGACAAGAATGCATGGAAGAGTCTAATGAGGCTAGACCGTTATACACAATTATACCATCGGGCTTCATTTGAAAACCTTCAGAGTGTGATAGAAATTACGATAACTATGCCTTTGTATTGTATCCTGTCAATATTGTTGTTAAAAACATTAATAGTGACATCAAGTGGCAGACGAATACGATGACGTCATAAGGACATTTTAAAGATGGCGCCTCACTTTTGACATGCACTAAAAGAGAGGAGCAGTCTGTTATCCTTTTGTTGTTTTTTTAAATCAGTGAAGGGGTGAAACCTATTGACATTCATCGTCCTGTATGGTGATGAATGCGTGTCAGTCCAGCAAGTGTATGCCTGGAGTAGGAAGTTTCAAAATGGTTTGTCTTCTGTGCTCACGGCCGGGTCAGGCACACAGAGAAGTGACCTCAGATAATGTTATTCTACAGGAATCCAAGCACTTTATCGGCGCTAGAGAACTTGCAGTGAGCGCAGTGGTGACTACAACTAAGAATGATGCATTTGTTCTGTACTTTTTCAGAATATATTTCCTCACACACACAACAATAAAAACATGTAAAGTGTTCATTTGAAGTCCCCTCGTACACAAGAGGCGTATATCGTTCTTTCATCAAGCAATGAGAAGATAGGTACAGAAAGAACGTCACAACTATTGGAGCAATCAGCGATAGAAGAAACAGAGACAGAACAAGAGAATGTTGGGTGGACTAACAAGGTACCGTTGAAGAATGCCATCAGTCGAGCTGTTTCAGAGCACCAAGCTGGGAGATCTGGGGAGATACATGATCGTCTGTGTCAGTTTGGCAAGGCACATGATCATGACGATTATATCTGTTATTTTGATATTTCTCCCTATCTCAGCTTGTCCCTCTTGTATCTTGCGGTGTCGTGGTGAAGTAGAAACAGCGAGGAAGTGTCTGTTTATGGGATTCACATATCGAGACTTCCAGGGACTCTCACTCTGTCCATCGTTTACATGGTCGGCCTCTTCTTCTGGTTCCATTTGGTCAATGCATCATTGCTTATTGTGGTGCACTGTTATTCGGTGGCCTAGTTATATGACTGAACCCATTCACTTGTTGCTTTCTAATGAAATCTAGCGCTGCTATAACCCCCACTTTAGTCCTGATTTCTTGATTTCTGGTTTTCTCTCTTCTTGATACGTAGAGTATTCTTGTCACGAATCTCATTTCCGTTTTTGTAATTGTTCCTTTCTCTTTTTCTATCATTGTCCAGGCTTGGCATTGGTAGCATATAGTTGGTTACAGAGTTATTTTTAGTACCTATTGATACGTGTTTGTTCTTTAGTATTGGTGCCATTTGTCCAATGAATGGGTTTGCCTTATTACATCTATTTTCGATTTCGTCTTCTGATTTCTCAACTATCTTTCAATAACAATATGCTGATATATGGAACATCCACATATAAGAAGATCTGAAGTAAAGAGCTCACAATTACAATGAACAGTCTTGAATCACGATGTAAGCCTCTTTCCCACGCTAGTGAACTTGTAGAAGTTTTGAGCGCGTACACTCACAGTTAACAGTGAGAGCGCCAAGAAGGTCTGTGATAAAATATATATAAACTGTACTGTCACCACAATTGGCGGAGATTGCTGTAGATTCTTTGCCGTTTTCTGTGTATACTTTCTACGCAATGATGGTCACTGGTGGGACGAATTTTCCCTGCACACGACACCGTTTCATTACCCTCAGTAGTTACAACTTTAAGGTACACTGTTTTTAAAACGTGTATTTCATACAAAACTGTGTGTATTTACGAGGTGTAATGTGTGTTCCTTTTGGTTGCATATAACACAGAGCGTCGCCGTTGTATTCAGTGACACATGTGCGAACAATATAAATACATACATAATCCCATCAGATGCAGAAATATATCCTTTCTCATAGTGTTTGTAAATACGGCCAACCTCTGCTGTTCTCTTTTAGTTTTTTTGTTTTTTTTCCCGCGTTTCCACCCTGTTTTCAGGATATTGTGGTCAACACCAGCATCTTTCAGCTGTATGTTGATTCCTAGGCTAGATTACGCTCATCTGCACGCCACGACTTTCTGAGCGACCGGCTCCACACTCTCATAAGTCACTGGCGCGACTCGAACCACTTCTAATTCTCGTGCGCTCACGTCGACCACGAGAGTATTCGGGGCTAACGGAGAAAGCTGCTAACCCCTCGGCCAGGCAGCCGGCCTCTTTTAGTTTATACTTCTGTTAAACTTATTAATAAGCTTTTATATTACTGTTTGTTATTATAACACGAGCGTTGCCACAGCAATTTGTTTACAATTTCGCATTTACAATTACAAAGTACACACGTGTACCTGCCAAAATAATATATTTTTCTCTGTATTTTTAATGACTTGAGATTTTTGAGGATATTGCCGTTCCAAATATTGTATTCACCCTCTGTGGAGTTCATGCAACATAAAAAGTCACTACAAAACTTGGGACGGCAATATTTTCAAAAACTCCGCAGTCATTCAACATACACCCTGTAGTAACACAGTTAAACATATAATTGTTCAGACCTATCACTCTATAAGTAAAATAATAGTGTCTATGATATTATACAATGCAAAAGGTAATGCATGGATTAATATAAGATAGTAAATGAGAAATAAAAGGTTAGTGTGATTACATAATTTTCGGATAGCTTCCATGAACAGAGAAAAGTATAATGTTATAAATATTTATAAAATTAAATTAGCACCGTATTTGTTATATAAATAAATAGCTATCGTTATCTCCCGTGCTGGCATGAATATGAATTAATATTACATTTAATTTCCCTCATTGCCTCTTTTCCTGTAGTACAGTTGTTTTCAAACTACGTTTATTCTGCTTCTTTCGTTCGCCTGAAATATGTTTATAACTGCAATGTTGTCTCTTGTATGAATCTAACTTTAGTTCACTTAGCGGTCCATAGAGTTTATCTTCCACTGTTGTCTCTCTAGGCCTGAAGGTTCGCCTGGATATGTTGTAGTTTGGGCAGTCCTGGAGTCTGTGCTCGGCTGTCTGCGACGCCAAACCACATGTGCACATGGCTGGGTCACCAATCTTGAATTTTGTATACATGTGGTTGCGTAATCTATTGTGTCCTGTTCTGAGATGCAGAAGAATGACTACTTTTATTGTTATGTACATTTATTGCGAAAACAGAAATAGACAGCAACATGTTAGTGAACAGTGAGACTAATATTTTGAAATATGAATTCATAATCATCATCATCATCATCATCATCATCATCATCATCATCATCATCATCATCATCATCATCATCATCATCATCATCATCATCATCATCATCATCATCGTCATCATGTGACATGTCAAATAACGTAGGCGATCATGCACACGCCTATCGGCAACGTACATGAGTACATGTCTACCAGCAGGTCAGTGAGTGCACAGCACACACTGCACGGTGAGATCAACATGAGAAAGAGCAGCAGGTTAGACAGAGGAAACGCCTGGAGGGGACAGGTCGAAGATTGTGCTGTAGAGTTTTGTTTCAGTATCCACTGTCTCGTGTTCGTTCTGTACTATTGGTCCCATGTGTCCCATGTCTGTGTTTGCCTTATTGCTTCCATATTCAGTCTCGTATCCTCATTTATCACCTATCTTCCAATAATGAGATGCTGATATGTGGAGCACTCACATACAGGTAGATATGAAGCAATAAGCTCACAATTAGAATGATCAATCTTGACTCAATATTTCCTACCCGAGTGAACTTGTAGAAGTTAAGTGTTAAGAGTGAGAGCATCAAGACAGTCTACGATAAAATATATCTAACATTACTGTCACGCCAAGTGGCAGAGATTGCTGTAGATTCTTTGTCGTATACTGTCTACCCAATGATTTCCACAGGTGTGACAAATCTGGTATGCACATGACAACTTTTCTATACCCCCATTAATTACAATTTATTCTTTAGGACCTTTCGGAAAAGTGTTGTCCACTAAGGCCAGCATGCCAGTGTTAGTGATTTGATTTTTCGAGTTTACAGTTTAGATGACCGCTTCCACACCCTGGACAGAACAAGTGCAAATAAATTCATATTTTGATCTTAACCACCACTAGTTACAATTTTTAAGGGTTCGCTGTTCCCATGGAGGGGGGGGGGGGGGCAGAGCCGCTCCATCACGTCCCCACATCCCTGTGTGTCATTCGGTTGACCTCTGATTGCAGCCCTGAGAAGATCAATTGCAGATACTACACTTTGATGTTAGCCAAAATTGCTGAGTACAATTACAAGGTACACATGTGTACCTGCCAAAAATAATTCTTAACCATGCCTTAGATAACTTGGTTAAGCAGTTAATTGTTGAGACCTACTACTCTTTAAGTAAGGTAATATCATAGTGTAGGATATTATACAATTTTAAAAGTTACGTATAGATTAATACAAGACAGTAAAAGCAAATAAAAAGTTTATTTGATTGTCTAATTGCAGGAGAGCTTCCACTTAAAGAGGCACTAAAAGTAACACATGACAATTAATTTTAACAATAAATAATCACTGTATCTGTTATATGAATAAATAGCTAACGTTATCTCCCCTGCTGGCCTTAATATTGATTTAGATTATATTTATTTCCCCTCATTGCCTACCTTCTGTAGTACACTGTTTTCAAACTGTATTTTATTTTTTTATTACGCACATTATTGAGAAAACAGAACTAAACAACACAATGTTAGTGAACAATGATACTGATAACATGAAATACTGTAGGCGATCATACAAACGTTTATCGGCAAGGTAGATGAGCACACGTCTACCAGCGGGTCAATGAGTGCACATCATCCACTGCACGGTGAGGTCAAGAAGAGAAAGGGCAGTAGGTTAGAAAGAGGGAACTCCTGAAAGGGTCAGGTCGAACATGCATTCGAAAAGTCTGTTCAAATGAGGACATAAATTCTTGTGAATGATAGAGACAAGTGCGAGCGAAATGTAGTACGTCCTTTTCAGTACGCATGAAACGTGATAGAAGTGAAGACAACAACACCCGACACTGTCAAAGGTAGTAGTTTAAGTCTTTACATATGAAAGTTCGTCTTAGGGTAAGTAGTCATCTAGACCAGGGGTCACCAAACTATGGCCCACGGGCCGGAACCGGCCCGCGACGTCATTTCGTTCGGACCGACGACGGTACTCGAAGTTAATTGATATAACGTATGGAATACGAGACGTTATGACAAAATTTAAATGTAAATATTATGTTTAGAATAATAGATCTTTACACGTGTGGAGGCTTCCTGGCTGCTATGTGTCTTAAATTTACTTATTTCAATTATAAATTAGTGAATCTAGATTTTCTTGTTTATTGTAATGTTTTCTTATTTCGCGCCATTCCAAGTCCTTCCTCGGCTCGTGGTAGCGCTGCTTACGCTCTTACAATACCACGGTTTAAATGGCAACACGCACACTCACGCATCTTTCCCTGCCCCAGATGCGTCCGGCTGTCAACACAGGTCCGATGCTGCAGAAATATATACTTCATTTTGCCACTTACCCATGTTATAGGTATGTAACAAGGATTTCTTTGTTTGACAATGATAGGTAAGTGAACTACAGGTGTGAATAGAGGCAATAAAGTAGCAAACATAGCATACAAATGCCACAGAAGCCTCGTGTTATTACGAAAATATTAGCCTCAGCTCAGAAGAATTCCCCGGTCAAGGTATTAATCAAGCTGGTCTCCAGGCCAGTGGTTTTCAACCTTTCTGTTGGAGCAGATCCTTACACAAATGATTACGTTGCTCAAGGAACTCTGTGCGATGATCCAAGTGTATGTCATACTTTTTTGTAATAAACCAGATGAGCAGAATTGTTGCATTTATGCGATTTCGGTGTGATTCTGCGGAACCCCTGGCTGCCACTCGCGGAGCCCTGGTTGACAAACTCTGCTATAGGCTGTCTAATTAGGCCGGCCCTATCTATATATTTTGCACACCTTATTATGAGAAATTTTCTATTACCAAAGGTAGCTATAAACTTTATATGTACCTTTGGTGAGCTATAGCTTCATCAGTGACTCCTAGTCCTCTGCTTTTCTTGTGTTTCAATAGGATTTTAATTATGTTTCTAATTCAATGCCATTTTCATTTTCAGATCCCGTGTACTTCACTCTTCATTATGGCTGCTAAGAAAAGAAAAGTGGACGTCGAGTGTGGCATTTTCAATGAATAATGGGAAATAAAGTACTTCTTTGTGGAAACAATGAACCAGAAAACCAGTTGCTTAATGTGCAGCGAAAGTGTTCCGTTTTGAAAGAGTACAATCTTTGGCGTCCATATGAAACAAAACATATATTAACATATTCAAAGTTTTCTGGATAGTTAAGCTCTGAGAAATATGAGTCCATGAAAACGTCATTTAGAAACATAATGAATTACCAAAATACGATAAGAAGAGTGTGAGCTTTACTAGAACACGATTACAAGAAACAAAATGGACTTTGCGGCCAAAGCCTTCGTCAGCACAGAACAAAACAACACAGACACAAAACTAATAAAATAATCACTACATAGAAAATACAGAGGTTACTTAGCTGAATCCTGTCTTGGTTGAGTGTGTCTAAAGCGCTAGCCGTTTGATGAGTGTGAAGAATCATAAAGAAATCTCTTCAAGAGAAAGTTTGCCGAAAATAAATCTGTCACTCGTAGAGTTACAAACAGTGCATACGATGGCAGAACGAGGAAAACCATTTACTGATGGCAACTTCATCAAAAAGTGTATGATGGAAGTAGCAAATGACTTGTGTCCTGAGAATGGCGACTTGATTGGAATTATCAGACTCTCCGCAAGTTCAGTTGTGCGGAGAACAGCAGAACATGGAGAGAAATTAGTGCTAAATATACGCGAAAAGGTTAGGAACCTGTTGTGGTATTCTCTGGCGCTGGATGAGTCTACTGATCTCTCGAGTACGTTACAACGTCTCGTGTTCATTTGAGGTGTCAATTTGGACTTTCAGATAACGGTACCATGCCGGTAAGCGTGGGCGGTCATGTTTTGCAATCTCACTCGATCACCAGAGTAGTCGATCAGCTCAATGTTCTTGTCCAGCCGTTGCTTTGCAAGCAGAAGGGCTTCCTTTTACATCCTGACACTGTCTCATACGCTACATTATTGATATTCATTAGTCTCCTCCTCCTCCTCCTCCTCCTCCTCCTCCTCCTCCTCCTCCTCCTCCTCTCTTCTTCTTCTTCTTCTTCTTCTTCTTCTTCTTCTTCTTCTTCTTCTTCTTCTTCTTCTTCTTCTTCTTCTTCTTCTTCTTCTTCTTTCTCCTCTCGTTCAACCCTTCTTTTTTCTTCTTCTCTCCCCCCCCCCCTTTCTTCTTCTTCCTCCTTCTCCCCTCTTTTTATCTTCTTCTTATTCTTCCTCCACTCCACCTCTTCCTTCACATCTTTTCATCTTACCCCTCCTCCGCTTCCTCTCCTCCTCCTAGTGTGGTCCATAAAAAGAGGCTAGAGCACCCGTGTGCTCATCCATGCTCAATGGAAGCAATACTTCCCAATCCAAACGAAAGTGCGCCCGTGGCGGAAGGAAGTCGTGGAGAGGAACCTAGTTAGGTCATGACCTAGTTTACTTAAAGGCCTGACACCTGTCTGTCACCTACAGAAATGCTTGTCATGGACTTTGCTGTATCCATGTCGCCTATATTCTGTTGACAGATTGTGCGCCGACAATTATGACGACATCCTGCGGAAGTGCTACGACAACTGCAGCGACAACGAGAACCGACTGGACTGCATCAGCCATTGTTTCAACACAGCTTTTCTGGATACCCAACACGTGTAGGTACAACTGCTCTGCGCATGCGCCAGTTAGTCAATGTTTTTAATTTATTAGTAATCCATGCAGTCGTTCCCCATGTTTCTGACCCAAACAGTAGCAGCAGTTTAACATTGGAGTTAACAACTCTAAGTTTAGTTTAGAGGTTAGTTTAGTTTAGTTTAGTCGACGGATCAACATCACGGCACTCGGATGTAACCCATAAGTGCTCCGTTTTACTCCTAACTCAAACCTGAGTCCGGAGAATCTCAGCTCAGTGCATGAACTCCGTACACTGGCGAGGATCCTGAAATACTTTGGGTAGATTTTTAACTCGAAATTTTACCCGGGCAGCGCCACTTGGCTACTCTTTTTCGATTTCCAACTGCCAAGGGATTTTTTACGTGAGCAACAATACACACAGGCGTCCGATCTCACTACCCAGAGACCAGGGGAGATTTTGTTACTAGAAGTCCACGTGAAAAAAATCCCGGCCCTCATCGAGACTTAAAACCTGGACCTCCAGCACTCGACGCGGACACCATACCTCGAGACCACTCATCCCCCATTGACATTGGAGTTAAGAAATCTAAGTCTGGTGCTAAGTTTCACTTCCCTCAACTTCCATAACTTGTATAGTGTTATGAAAGCCCCTCTCGCCCTTTGTATTCTTATGTTACAATCTCTGTATGTTCCCCATGTCGGTCTAAATTGCTTCCCAAATAGAAGTATGATTCTGCCCCTTGAATTGGGGTTTCACCAAGGTAGATCAAGTTATTTGCTTGAATTAATCTCATTATCTTTGTTTTTCCTTTATGCATTTTAGACCTACTTGTTGTGACATCTCCACAGGTGTGTTTAGTTTATCCTCTATTTGATTATATATAAGAACTTGGCTTTGTTAAAAAGGAAGCTCTTTTGAAATGGTAGAAGTCTTAGATGACTGTATAACTTATTACTTTCAACGTGCTTTATGCCAGAAACTAGACGAATAGCGCGGTTTTGAAGAGAACACAGTCGTTTCATGTTAGATTTAGGGCAAGCATCCCAAACTGTTGAACAATAATCGAGAGGTGATTGGATATAGGATGCATAGAATGTTTTTCGTGTGCTTTAATCGAGGTCTGAATTCTAGCAAGTTGGTAAACTTTTTGTGCTATTCTCTTGGTAAGGACGTGAACATGGGAGTTCCAGTTTAAATATCTGTCAATTAAAAGACCTAATCTTTTGTGTTCATTTACATGAACTATAAGTGACGTAGCCGGCTTCGTGGCTTTGAGGTTATGACTTTTCTCCGTAATCTCGTATACTCTCGTCGGTAACGTGATGACGGTGAGAATCAGCAGTGGTTCGAATCGCATCGGTACCTTACGGGGTATGTGAGCCGGCCTCTCAGAAAGCAATGGCAAACTACTGAGCGTAATCTTGCCAAGAAATCAACATGAAGCTGAAAGATGCTGGTGTTGACAGCGAGGTCCTGTAAAGGATATGCTTAAAAAAAAAAAATAGGTGACGTGTCCACGTGAAGCTCGAGGGGTGCCCCAGTTTTTGTCTGGTCGTTATTAGCTTGGATGTGGGTTTGTCAATGTTAATTTGCATGCGGTTTTCGTTGCTCCATCGACTAAGGTTATTAAGTTCGTATTAAAGTACTACAATCCAGAGGGTTGGCTTTACTGCACTGGATGTCACCCCACCTGGTTCGGTCTCTCTTCACAGAACCGCCAGCCGCTTGCCGGGAGCATGGCACGAGGCACAAACCCCGCATCTCCAGCCATGACCCCAGGGGTCTCCGGAAACATTGCAGGCGAGATATGAACGAGGCAGTCCGGGGAATGAACTCACGACCTGTAGAACGCGAGGCAGACGGCTAACCCGCTTCTTGGCAGGAGATGAAGGGACTTTTTCAGCTGGTGGCAATGAGGGCGACGTTCTACAAACGGCCTGCTACATGTTGATGACGGTTTCGGTGACGGAGACGCTGTGATGTTAATATTCCAGTGTTCTTCCACGTTGGAATATTCTATAATTTTGGCATTCTTTTCTTCTCCTTGATCCACGATTTGCTTAGAATTGTGTTTTCTAACATTTCACTGATCCATTACCGAAGGATAATATATCGCCAAATGTGATCTAACATTTAGATAGAAGAGCGATATATCAACCTACTACGGTCATTGTGTTATTTGTTTTGTTTCGTGGTATCTTCCACAATTTCAGTGCTCGGTGAACGGAAATTATATTCTAATACTTGATTGTGCGCCATATTTGGTCCAAACCTATTTGGCTCTGAATCGGTTAAGTTCACGCGCCTCGATTTCTTTGTCATCTTTAATAATCGCGTAAACTCTCATAATTTACGTCCATATATTGCCATTAGGCGAATTGTCATAATCTAGGCAACTTTAAAGCTCCGACAAACGGACAGTTATATCATTGCTTTGTTGGTTTGGCAGCTTCTGCAGCTTGTTTTGTTCCAGATGTCTTTATTTTACCTTTCTTTTGGAGTAAACTAGGCAGGCCGAGACTCAAGCCTCCACAATTCAGTCCAGGCTAAGTACTAGGGAGAGATATAACTTCATTCCTGGTCCCCACCATGGGTTTTAGTTATTATGACTTTATTTGAAGCACACTTTAACAAACTATCGTCTGCCAAGAATGAAAGGTGCCAGCGAGTGAGTTTTATGTGTAGGAATAAATTTATTTTAGTTGATTGATTGATTGATTGATTGATTGATTGATTGATTTAAGAACCGACATCACTTAGTTGCTCATTTTCTCTGTTTCTCTTTGAAAAACAGACTTCAAATAAAGAACGACAATTCTACCGGAGACACGAACTCCAGAGTGAGCGGACCTCCTGAGGTGAACAGATCCCAGACAACAAATGCTGTAAAAACTTCTCATCCTGTGGATATTCCAACAGTCGTACCAACAGCTGTCGATACCGCCAACCCTAGCGCTGATATAGACATTGAACGCCGACTCGTTCATAAGGGTATTGTGGACGATACCAAATCCCATCGTAACAAAGCTCTAGTATCCAATAATGTGGACATTTTCGATCCCAAAAACGCTGTCAAACGTGATACCTTACTATCCAGTCTCTTTCGTGACATTTTCGATTTCGAGTGAAGGGAACAGAAGAAAAACGTGTAGATATGATCAAAGTATTAGAGGTTTACAAAGTACAAAATCAAGTCAATACACAGAAACAACAATTTATCACTTAACTTACTCTATGGACCACTGAGTGAACTAAACAAGACAGTTACATTCATTGCAGTTATAGACACATTTCAAGCAAAAGAAAGAAGAAGAAGGAGAAATAACTTTCCTAAAGACAACGCACCAACAAGACCATGACTACAGTCCTCAAACAATGAGGTTAATAATGGTACTTAATCAATCGGTACTGCATGCCTGAGTCCTAGACCAAGAAAGACATAGTGACTCTCAAACCTGGGGGGATCTTTAGTAACATTTATTGTAGATCGTTTCTCTGTTATCTGTTGGGGTATCATCCTTACAATCCGAGCAAGTCCTTAGGTGCTCAGATCCTACCATTTCCCGCCCCCTCCCCAACATATGCATCAGCGGCTGGCGGCTAATAGTGTCAGTTCTGTGTTGGTTGACAAGGCCTCTCATTCTCCCGATGTGCCTCTCGTCTCTGGCCAAGCCAATTCTTACCCACAAGTCTCTCATTCTGGGCAACGATGTGGGTTCACTGGCGTCAATGTCACCCGCTCTCCACATCCCTCTACGGACATTAACATCCACACGATCCACGGGCTGACTATCTGCCGGGGGTGCAGACAAAAAGACTTCTACAAAAGCTTCCTACAAGACAAAAAACCACATTGTAAAATTACTGCTTTTCAATAACTTTCAAGGCAAGATACTTTTATCATTCGAGGGGACTTCAAATGAAAACCTTAAAAAGTGGGATATAAATTAAAATAACCATGCCATTGTCTTGTAACTTGTCAATATTGTTGTTAAGGATGTCAAAAAGTTAATCACGTGACATCGCAATGGAGACGAACACGATGGTGTCATAAGGACAGTTTAAAGATGGCCGCCCCACTTTTGACATGCACCAAAAAGGAGCAGGGTTCTGTTATTCGTTGTTTTTATCAGTGAAGGAGTGAAACTTATAGAAATTCATCGGCGAATGAAGGTCCAGTATGGTAATGCATGCCTGCCAGCCCAGCAAGTGTATGAGTAGAGTAGAAAGTGTCAAAACGGCATGACTTCTATGACAGAATTTTTGGTCCGATTAACAGGTACAGCATATGCGACCAAGAGCATTTCTTTTCTACAGGAATCCAAGCATTTTATCGGAGCTGGAGGAATTGCAATAAACGCAGTGTTGACTACACAACGAAACAAATACACAAACACATCGGTTCATGATGTGTTTGGAATATATTAAAGAACATTTCAAGAAAAGAAATGATTGGTCGGTTCTCATGTGGTAAACGTAATACACAGAACAACTATAAATCTCAAATACATTCAGCCTTCTTATATTTGGATGAAGTTAGTGTTGCTAATATTATTGTTCGTTGCCCAGATATTTAAGCTCTCTACGTGCATGTTTCTCTGTCTTTCTTACTCTCTCTCTCTCTCTCTCTCTCTCTCTCTCTCTCTCTCTCTCTCTCTCTCTCTCTCTCTCTCTCTCTCTCTCTCTCTCTCTCTCTCTTGTCTAGTATTTTCCTACATATGTTCCACCTCTTTCGTTGAAATGCTCCATAACATTCAATTGTCCTTACCTTGTGGTTTCAGTGAGTTATCTTATAATAAATGCAGCTTTCTAACACTTGCGAGTTAGCTTTCTTGTAAATATATCGCGTTAGCAATTAGTCGGTTTCAGCCAGTTGTATGCAAACAGAAAGTCTTCGGTGAATGGAAGGCCTAATATACAGAAGTGAAGTTAGACAGCCATGTGCAAGAAGTGACGATTCCTTGAGTGAACCCAGTACCAGAGAGCTGTGTGTCGGCTCTGCAATTATGGAAGCCTCCTTGGATAGCGGGGGATGCCCATGGTCTGCCCCTGCCTTCCCTTAAGGGCTGACCGGGATATCTTCGGCTGTTATAAATATGCCAGCTGGGATGGAAATAACACCACAACAGTGAGAGTAGAACGTCCTATGAAACACCCAGGAAGGTTAACCTGGTCAACAAATGCATGAAGAAGTCGGATGTGTCGGCCGAAAGGCGCAAATATTGCAGCACTGCTGTACACAGGCACAACGAAATTATGTCTAAACAATATTCCGGACGGACGCAGACGAAGAAGAAGAAGAAGAAGAAGAAGAAGAAGAAGAAGAAGAAGAAGAAGAAGAAGAAGAAGAAGAAGAAGAAGAAGAAGTATGGACAATGGATAAACGCGATGGTGTGGTGTAAATCAAACAGCTAGAACTTTCTGGACACAAACAAATCGACAAATAAACAGGTCTGGCAAATAAAACAGAACAAAGGAACCTTCTTAAAATAATCAAGCCATGGCTTAGTCGCCCCCTAGGACATGATCACACACCCGAGAGAATACAGGAGAGTACACAACTGTTGAAAGGAGGAAGTGGTAGACCACGACAACACGGTTCAATCCCTACGCCGGTCAGTTGGAATAAAATCTTGACTTCTCGTCCTTGACTTTGGGAAGTAAATTACAAGTACATATGAAGTCGGAGTGGGTTGTCCTGAAGGCGAGGGAGACTGGTAACTGGGAAAGCTAATCCATGCGCAAACATCAGTCCTGTGCACTAGAAGTAATCACACGTGTTTAATGACTACGCTTGAGCTCAAAGCGAGCAAACGAAATAAATCATACATGTGTGTGTGTGTGTTGTGTGTGTTTGTGTGTTGTGTGTTTGTGTGTGTGTGTGTTGTGTGTGTTTGTGTGTGTGTGTGTGTTTGTGTGTGTATGTGTGTGGACAATATGAATCATAACATTAGAACACTCACGCTACAGGAAGAGTGGGGAGAAAGCGTAAATCAATTATTTATCAGGTGACTTAAATAAACTCATAAAGAACGAACTACATAATGGAGGTCAAAATAAAACATGAGGCAACCAGGAACCAATCAGAAACCAGTAGCCCAGCCTCGACGCCTATTGGTATAGGAGATACGAACGCTATAAAAGCCATCTTTGTAAATAGCTGCTAATGAAAGGTGCATGCGTGGTCGTCAATTAGAGTGCCAGATTACACACAATTTAATTAAATTTAACAGTTAAATCGGGATTCACCACTGTAGCACTGACTGACATTGCCAGACAAGGTAGAATCTGAATTGTACTTTATTTAGTGTATTCCACCACCGCCACCATCATCATCATCATCATCATCATCATCATCATCATCATCATCATCATCATCATCATCATCACCACCACCACCATCATCATCATCATCACCACCACCACTACCACCATCACCATCACCACCACCACGACGACCACCACACCACCGCCATCATCATCATAATCATCATAAAGTGCCATGCCGACTGGCGTAGGCGTTCATGACTCTCCACGGATCTCGGTCTTGGGTTTTCTTGATCAACTCTGCTGATGACATTCCTCCATGCCACCGACCCAATCCATCCTGCATCATTTCTCTTGGTCTGCCTCTGCCTCTCTTCCCCTCGATCTTTTCACATGAAAACAAAAAAGAAAGCTGTTTGTCTCTTTCTTACTGTTGTATATAATGCAGGACCGTGCGGTAGATGTTCTCTAAATCATTGACATGCCGCCCCATACATGTTTGTTTTCTGTAAAAATGGCACCCCCTTATGGTGCCGCCTGATACGGCCGACTCTCTACTTCATAGCACGAAAAGCCCTGATATAATGTTCTAACTTCGTTAGCTTTTTCTATACCGTGTCCTTATTTCCACATGCGCAATTTATTATAATATTATTTTTATATATTTTTATCTTATATATAAAAGGCGATCTCCGTCTGTCTGTATGTCCTTTATGCGCTCGCGAACGGCCCATCTGATTGAGATGAAATTTTCTACACGTCTTCCTTTCATTCCAGCGCAGCCCACTGTCATATTTGTTTAGTGTGAAATCGGCTGCTTACCCAATATTATTTCATTTTTCATTGTAATTTCTATACAGCGAGGGGACTTAACTCTGTAAAAGTTATTTCAAGGGGCATAACTTTTCTGTATAACTTATAGTCATATTGTTGCATCGTTTTCAAAGATTTATAAACTCTTTGTCTATAGTTATATACCGGCATATGAGTTATAATAAAAAAATGATACAATCTTTAAGGCATTTTCAAAGTTTTCATAAAAATAATGCATAATGCATAACATTGTAACTCATCTTTTTATGCTTAAAGAATAAATAAATAATAGTTACCTTATCTCTATCAAGTTTGAAGATTTTATATTTCTTTACACTGTCGCCAACTCTAAGAAGACATGGAACAACTTCAGCCATTATTACATCTACAGGCATATGCGTTATATTCCTCCTCCTCCTCCTCTCCCCTCCTCCACCTCCTACCCTCTTCCTCTTCCCCTCCCCCTCCTCCCTCTCCCTCCTCCATCCTCCTCTTCCCTCTTTCTCCTCCTCCTCCTTCCTCCTCCCTCCTCCTCCCTCTTCCTCCTCCTTCCTCCTCCTCTTTCCTCCTCCTCCCTCTTCCTCCCTCTTCCTCCTCCTGCCTCATCGCCCTCCTCCCTCCTCCTAATCACTCCTCTTCCTTCCTCCTCCCTTCTCCTCCCTTCTACTCCTACTCCCTCCTCCTTCTCCCTCCTCCTCCCTCCTCCTCCCCCCTCCTCCTCCTACGTCCCGCCCTTCCTCCCTCCTCCTCCTTCTCCTCCCTCTTCCTACCTCCTCCTCCTTCTCCTCCCTCTTCCTCCCTCCTCCTCCTCCCCCTCCTCCTCCCTCTTCCTCCCTCTCCTCATCCCTCCTCCTCATCCCTCCTCCTCCCTTCTCCTCCTCCCTTCTCCTCCTCCCTCCTCTCTCCTCCTCCATCCTCCTCCTCCCTCTACCTCCTTCCTTCTCCTCCCTCCACATCCCTCCTCCTCCTCCCTCCTCATCCTCCCCTCCTCCTCCTCCCCCTCCTTCTCCTCCCTCCTCCTTCTCCCTCCTCCTTCTCCCTCGTCTTCCTCCTTCCTCCTCCCTCCTCCTTCTCCCTCCGCCTCCTCCCTCCTCCTCCTCTCTCCTCCTCCCTCCTCCTCCCTCCTCCTCCCTCCTCCTCCATCTCCCTCCTCCTCCCTCTCCTCCTCCCTCCTTCTCCCTCCTCCTCCCCCTCCTCCTCCTGCGTTCTTCTCCTCCCTCCTTCTCCCTCCTCCTCCTCCTTCCTCCTCCCTCCTTCCCCTCCTCCCTCCTCCCTCTTCCTCCTCCTCCCTCCTCCTCCCCTCCTCATCCCACCTCCTCCTCCCTCCTCCTCCTCCTTCCTCCTCCTTCCTCCTTCCTCCTCCTCCCTCCTCCCTCCCTCCTCCTCCTCTCTCCTCCTCCTAATCCCTCCTTCTCCCTACTACTCCTCCTCCTTCCTCCTTCCTCCTCTTCCCTCCTCCTCCTCTCTCCGCCTATCTCTTCCTCCCTCCTACTCCTCCCTCCTCCTCCCTGCTCCACCTCCCTCTTCCTCCTCCCAGCTCCTACTCCTCCTTTTTATTCTTCTTCTGCTGCTGCTGCCGCTGCTCCATTTACCCAAGTTAATTGTTGGGGAAGATGTAAAGATCTTTCAAGTGCTCTTTCTAATGCTTTTTGTAAGTTGGTCTTCGTTTATCTAAGGTTGTTCTAACTGCAACCAATAAATGATTAGACAGACAGACAGACAGACAGACAGACAGACAGACAGACAGACAGACAGACAGACGGGAACGGGAACTTATATGACTACTTATATGAATTAAATAAGATGCTCCCCATCAGGGGCTGGGCGAAGCCGGGCCGGATCAGACAGACAGACAGACAGATAGACAGACAGACAGACAGATAGATAGTCGGGAACGGGAACGTGAGCTTATATGACTACTTATATGAATTAAATGAGATGCTCCACACCAGGAGCTGGGCGATGCCGGGCCGGGTCAGACAGACAGACCAACAGACAGACAGACAGACAGACAGGCAGACAGACAGACAGATAGTCGGTAACGGGAACGGGAACTTATATGACTACTTATATGAATTAATGAGATGCTCCCCCACCAAGGACTGGGCGAAGCCGGGCCGGGTCAGCTAGTATTATATATTTATATATTATATTTATTTTATATATTACTAGCTGACACGGCCCGGCTTCGCCCAGACTCTGGTGGGGAGCATCTCATTTAATTCATATAAGTAGTCATATAAGCTCCCGTTCCCGACTGTCTGTCTGTCTGTCTGTCTATCTATCTGTCTGTCTGTCTGTCTGTCTGTCTGTCTGACC
>OY992896.1:9460833-9488333 GCA_963921405.1 Cepaea hortensis
CATGGTGGAGAGCATCTCATTTAAATCATATAAGTAGTCATATAAGATCCCGTTCCCGACTATCTGTATGTCTGTCTGTCTTGGGTAAATGGAGGAGGGATGAGGAAGAGGGAGGTGGAGGAGGGAAGAGGAGGGAGGAGGAGGGAGGAGGAGACAGGAGGAATAGGAGGGAGGAGGAGGGATTAGGAAGAGGAGGGAGGAGTAGGGTGGAGGAGGAGGGGAGGAGGAGGAGGAGGAAGAGGGAGAAGGAGGGAGGAGGAGATCGCAGGAGGAGGAGGAGGAGGAGAGGGAGGAGGAGGGAGAGGGAGGAGGAGGGAGGAGGAGGAGAGAGTAGGCGGAGGGAGGAGGCGGAGGGAGCAGGAAGAGGGAGGAAGAGGGAGGAGAAGGAGGAGGGAGGAGTAGAGAGTGGGAGGAGGGAGGAGGCGGAGGGAGGAAGAGGGAGGAGGAAGAGGGAGAAGGAGGAGGGAGGAGAAGGAGGGAAGAGGATGAGAGGGAGGAGGAGGAAGAGGGAGGAGGAGGAATGTGAAGGGAGGAGGAGGGAGGAGGTAGAGGGAGGAGGAGGAGGAGGGAGGAGGATAGAGGAGGAGGGATGAGGAGGAAGAGGGAGGAGGAGGAATGTGAAGGGAGGAGGAGGGAGGAGGTAGAGAGAGGAGGAGGAGGGAGGAGGAGAATGGAGGAGGAGGGATGAGGAAGAGAGGGAGGAGGAGGGGGAGGAGGGGGAGGAGGAGGGAGGAAGAAGGAGGAGGGAGGAAGACGGATGAGGGGGAGGAGGGAGGGGTAGGAGGGGGAGGAGGAGAAGGGAGGAGAAGGGAGGAGGAGGAGGGAGCAGGAGGAAGGAGGAGGGAGGAGGAGGAGGAAGAGGAGGAGGAGGGAGGAGGAAGAGAGAGGAGGGAGGAGGAAGAGAGAGGAGGGAGGAGGAGGGAGGAAGAGATAGGCGGAGAGAGGAGGAGGAGGGAGGAGGAGGAGTAGGGATGAATAGGAGGGAGGAGAAGGGAGGAGGAGGGATTAAGAGAAAGAGGGGGAAAGGGGAGAAGGAGGAGGGGGGAGGAGGAGGAAGAGGGATGAGGAGGGAGGAGGAGGGAGGAGGGAGGATGAGGAGGAGGGAGGAGGAGGAGGGAGGATGGTGAAGGAGGAGGAGGAGGAGGGAGGAGGGTGAAGGAGGAGGAGGAGGGGAGGAGGAGGGGGAGGAGGAGGGAGAAGGAGGAGGAGGGAGGAGGGAGGAGGAGAACGTAGGTGGGGGAGGATGAGAAGGGAGGAGGGAGAGGGAGGAGGAGGGAGGAGGAGGAGAGAGGAGAGGGAGGAGGTGGAGGGAGAAGGAGGAGGGAGGAAGAGGTAGAAGGAGGAGGGAGAAGGAGGGAGGAGGAGACAGGAGGAATAGGAGGGAGGAGGAGGGATTAGGAAGATGAGGGAGGAGTAGGGTGGAGGAGGAGGGGGAGGAGGAGGGAGGAGGAAGAGGGAGAAGGAGGGAGGAGGAGAGAGGAGGAGGAGGAGGAGGAGGAGGAGAAGGGAATAGGAGGAGGGAGAGGGAGGAGGAGGGAGGAGGAGGAGAGAGTAGGCGGAGGGAGGAGGCGGAGGGAGCAGGAAGAGGGAGGAAGAGGGAGGAGGAAGAGGGAGAAGGAGGGAGGAGAAGGAGGAGGGAGGAGGAAGGAGGAGTAGAGAGTGGGAGGAGGGAGGAGGCGGAGGGAGGAAGAGGGAGGAGGAAGAGGGAGAAGGGAGGAGGAGGGAGGAGGTAGTAGGATGATTGATTGCCATCCCAACAGGTTAATATGTTATCGCGGACCTCAGAGAGAAGTGTCTATGTAGAAGACCATTTCCTGGACGTACGTATTTTGGGAGGGGGAGGAGGGAGGAGGGAGGAGGAGGAAGAAGAAAAAAAAACTACGACAGTTGGCATCTCTGGAATGAAAGGAAGGCGTGTAGAAAATTTCATCTCAATCGGATGGGCCGTTCGCGAGCGTATAAAGGACATACATACAGACAGACATATAGACAGAGATACGGACAGAGATACGGACATCCTAATTTATATATAAGATTTATATATTTTTTAAATAATTTTATATTATATTTATTATTATATTATAAAGCTTAATACTTACAACTACGTAAACAAATGGGAAAGTAAATTCAATCAATCAATCATGTGCCATGCCGGAAAGCGTGGGCGGTCATGATTCGCCATTTCACTCGATTACCAGAGTCGTGGATCAGCTCAGTGTTCCTGTCTCGTCCATGCCATGTAAATTATCTTTAGTTAATTATTTGCATATCCTTTACATGACGTCGCAGTCAACCACAGCATTTTTGGGCCGTGTGTGATTTCTTATACCATTGCCGGTCTCTCTGGCTGTGGGGTTACAACACTTTCTCTCTGTAATCCCGTTTATCACGCAGAGTCTCGCAGCGGAGCGAGAACTGAGGTGGTTCGACCCCCGCTCGTGACTTGCGGATACTGAGCCGGCCGCTCAGAAAGCAATGGCAAACTACTGAGCGTAATCTTGCCAAGAGATCAACAGACAGCTGAAAGATGCTGCTGTTGACAGCTAAGTCCTGTAAAAGGATACGCAAAAAAAAAAAAAAAAAAAAAAAAAAAAAAAAAAAAAAAAAAGTTTACCATTGCTTTGTGAACTACTGGCACTCATACCACTGTATGAAAACCAGCGCAAGGCGGTTGTAGCGAAACGCCAGTGGTCCATGTCCTTATGCATTCTTTTATTTTGGGTAGACAGGGGGGAACGGCTTTCGGAAGCTCTCAGTTCTCTTGTTCTCTCAAATCTCCATGAAAGATGGTTCTTTGGGTTATCTTCCTATCACAATCTTTACATGGAGCAAGTAGCCAATGTCTTTCACATCGGGTAAACCCGATGGAGCGCCTTGCGCCAAATGTGCGCTGGTGCGGCTGCTAAGCAATTCATGGCCGTTGGATAGTGGCATCTTGTCAAGTCGATTTGAAGATTGGGACAGAGATGCAACATCCTACTGAAGTGGTGAAGAAAGGTAGGGCTTGGGTTGTGGGTACTCCAGCCAAACATGGAGTTATAAATATACAATGTGTTGAAGGGGAAGATGAATTGGCGAAAGGCCAATCATAACCAATGACGAGTTGGGTGACCGTTAGCCGATCTGGCTGCGCGTCTTGTCCTTGGCATAGCCGGGGAAGTGAATCTGAACCATATATCTCCCAAGAGGATTTCATTTGTTCTTGGCGTCAGATGAGCTGTTGCTATCTTTCTATCTACGGCTTGAATTGGACAGATTGTCATCTTTCTGTTGTATATACTCAGTGGATGGCTATGGTATTTTTGGGGATGGGGTACACCAATCTCTGATCTATCTTCTTGAGCCAGAAGAGGCTATTCACAGGACTATCTCTTTCATCTGTTACTAGATAGGATGATGTAGGGAAGATAATGGACTTCTTTATCTCATTTAGAGAACCTGCATTCCGCTAAATCTATGTGTTCTGTGGGGCACTGCTGGTACATTGCGGCGACAGCTCAAACAAGAGCAGAGCCGGGAGGGGGTAGGATCTTCTTTCCTATTCTTGCAGGGAGTGGGGAACTACACTGCGTGCCATACAACCCCATTACTATACTATTAGTTAATGAGATGTAACACACGGATTACTGGGCGCACCACACCACAAGATCTTGCGGGTGAGAAAGGCATGGTTGCAAGTGAGAGGGAAGCATGGGAATGAATGTGCCCAATCATAATAAAGGCTTGGTATGAGTGTGGAGGGTGTGTCGTGTGGCCAAAAAGACAACCGGACTTCGTCCAGCTGGAGGTCTACTCAAACCCGGACGTGGCCAATCCAGGGGCTACCTGACAGGTCAGGCCTGGTCATTCAGGTATTAAATATAGTGTATTTGTGTGATACATGAGTCAGCCCAGTCGCTCAGGTTTTGTTTATCATTTCCGGGGTCCTCTTCTATGGGAAGTGACTATGTCTTCTAAGGGACATTATCACCAGTGCTTCTAGGCTAACGCCAATATGTCCAACGAGGCCAACTCAAGGTTTGGTGTGTTTAACTCTGAGACAGAGGCAAGGTGCAGGTCTTGAGGCAAGGACATTTTGTATGACTGGTGCATTGCCGGTTTTGTTTTAACAACATACGCCTGAGAGCAGTTGTTGTCTGGAGGGAGCCTAAGAGTGATTTTCTGGCATACCCATTTTATACCGGACATTAAAAGGACCCATCCATTATCCTTCACAAACACCTCACCTTATCGGCAACACTAAAGCCTTTCATAGGTCAGTGAAGACCTAGTGCCGAACTAATTCAGATGACAATGAACAGAAGTCCTCAACACACCAGTCGCTTGGATTCTACAAAAGCCGGTTGAACCTACACCCAGTTGCTGGAGAAGGAAGGTGATTCGGACATCTTTGGTGAGAAGTGTGTGGACAGATCAGACAGTATCTGAAGCTGGATCTGTGACTGTGGCGACTTGAGGCTCTGTGTTGGAACTTTACCAGTGTAGTGTCTGTGTAGATCTATCTGTTTATCTGCCTTTATGTGTTCCTGTGCTGTTCTTGATTAGGTTAATAAAATTACTTCCAAGTTGTTCTGACGACTGCCATGTTATTAATGCGTCAGCCAGAAGAACACTGCAGGAAATAGGTCCATAGGTCGAAAGAAAGAGTGACAGTGAGTCCAGGGAAAACGGAGGAGGGTTGGCAGGTAAAGACCTATCCCAGCCAGGGCTATAGAAGATATTTGAAATATTGTGACCGGGCTATTTGGGACCCTCCACGTAGCTTGTTACAATTTCTGGGGGCTCGTCCGGGATATTTGTAATCCTGGTGGAGTTCTGGCTGATTTAATGATAGGGGACAGATATCCTTGTTTTCTATCAATAGGTTCTGCCTACCGTGCCTGGCTATTGTCTATACTCTTCCTGACACAGACTGACCGACATACGACGTGTTGTGGTCGTGTAATGTAACTTGTTGTGTAATTGTGAGAAAAATTTTATTAGACAATTACCTCTTCCCTTACCCTCTGAGTTTAAGATGGCATCAGCTGGGTTTAATGTCGCTGACGTACAGGCTACAGGGCGTGAGATGGGATATGATGGAGCGGAGTTACAGAAATATGTGCAGGAAGTGGAAAGAGACTACAGACAGGCTGTGCGCGAAGCCAAGAGGATTGAGGCGGAGGCTGAGGCTAAGAGGATGGAGGCTGAGGCCAAGAGGATTGAGGCGGAGGCTGAGGCTAAGAGGATGGAGGCTGAGGCTAGGAAGATGGAGGCCGAGCAGGCAGCCAGAGACCATGAGTTCCGTATGAGAGAGTTGGAGCTGAAAGCTCAAACTGCCAAGGAAAGAGACGGTGCAGTGGGAGACGCAGTTCTCCCTGACTCAACAACTTCTGGTGGCGGTCCATGCCAGGCAATGAAGTTCCCATTGCTCCCGTTCGATGAACACAAAAATAAGATCGACCAGTATCTTCACAGATTTCGGTCGATGGCTTTGGCTATGGGATTGGAGCGAGGGAAATGGAACTTGAAACTCTCACAGGGCCTGAGGGGGACCGCGTACGAGGTCTATTCTAGGTTGCCACCTGGTATGGAGAATGACTATGAAACTCTGGAGAAAGCACTTTTGAAAAGGTTCCAGATGACAGCTCATACTTATCGACAACAGTTCAGAAAGTCGAAGAGAGAGCCAGGAGAGATGTTCGCAGCCTACAGTGTCAGATTGAAGTCTTACCTTTTGAAGTGGATGTCTTTAGCTGGATTTGCTAACGACTATGAAAGTTTGGAAGAATTGGTGGTCGTGGACCAAATGAAGAGAATGATGCCTAAGCCATTGCAAACCTTTTTGCTTGAAAATGGGGCAGAAAGGTTAGAGCTAGTCAACACGTTGGCTGAAAGGTATGTGCTAGCTCATGGGGATAATGGGGAATTGTCACAACCCAATCCCCGACCACCAGACACATGGTCTGGAAAGAAGAAGAACCCTAAAACAGCTCACACCAAGAAGGAGGATCCTTCCGATAAAGTTCCTATCAAGAAACCCTCTGGTAAGAGTCCACCTGGATCTCCTAAAAGAAAGTGGAGTGAAAAGTGGTGCGCCTATTGCAAATCTCCCACACACAATACGGTTGATTGCCGGCGTAAACAGAAAGACTCTCACTATGCTGCTTGTCTTGTAGAAACCGGGGAAGGGTCTCACAAGGAGGTAGAAGGGAGGGATCTTGGGAACAGAGATTTAGAAAAACCACCAGTAGTAGAAACGGTACTTGTGAACGGTCAACCAGTTGAGTGTCTCTACGACACCGGTTTGCAGTTTGAGGCTGTAATTTCATCACACTTAGTGAGCCCAGAGCAGCTAACCGGGGAATCTATTGAGATTCAAACGGCGACAAAGAGTGTGGTAGCGATGTCTCTTCCAATTGCGAAGGTGGACATCAAATCAAAATATGTTACCGGCACTATACAGGCAGCCGTTCTGCTAGATCCTATCTTCCCAATGATCTTGGGTTGTCGCTACGTCTTTCTAGGGATTCCAACCGAACCCATGTACGTAGGGGCAATGCAAACCAGATCTCAATTGGAGGATGAGCAGACGCCGGCCTTGATTGTGAATCCCTTGCCTGGGGAGTTACGAGCTGCTCAAAGCCAGGATGCTACTTTGCAACCTTGCTTCAACCAGTTGCCAAAAGGTTCTGACCCACCAAGACGGGGTCAGTATTATATGAAGAATCGGTTACTGTACCGGAGAGCCGGAGTGGAGGATCACCAGCATGGACAGCTGGTGGTTCCTAAGGCTTATCGGGAACAGCTTCTTCATATGGGACACACCATTTCTTTCAGTGGACATATGGGTGTCGGGGCAACTCTCCAGCGCATTTCATGCCATTACTACTGGCCAGGGATGACTGGAGACGTGCGCAGGTACGTCAAGTCGTGCCCAGAGTGCCAGCGTGTGGCACCAAAACACTGGACAGCTCCGGTAGTCCTGGGAGACATGCCTATTATGAACTCTCCTTTCGAGAGAGTTGCCATCGATCTTGTTGGTCCTCTTCCTAGGACTAGGAAGAGGAATAAGTACATTCTCACGATGGTGGATTGCTGTTCCATGTGGGGTGAGGCGATACCTTTGGCCACAATCGACTCTAAGCGAGTGGCTGATGCACTGATGGAGACCTTTACTCGGTTGGGATTTCCAAACCAGATCCTAACGGATAATGGGTCTCAGTTCTGTGGTAAGCTGATGGAAGAAGTCTTTCGTATCTTCCAGACCAACCACATTCACACAAGCCCGTATCACCCTCAGTCTAATGGGCAAGTAGAGAGGTTTAATGGTACCTTGATGACCATGCTTCGGAAGCTGGCACAAGAGAAACCAGACAGATGGGATGAGTATATCTCAGCCGCCTTGTTCGCCTATCGGGAGGTTCCCCATGGGTCGACCGGGTTGCCACCAGCCACTCTACTATTCGGGAGGCCAATCAAGGGTCCCTTAGAAGCCTTATTGAGATGTTGGACAGAGGAAGAAACTTCCGAAGAAGTTGTATCCTCATATAAATACGTCGAAGAGTTAAAGAAGAAACTCCAGACGGGTTGGGCTTTGGCAGCTCAGAATCTGAGAGCGGCCAGGAAGAGACACGCGGCCTACTACAATAGAAGGACGAAAGATAGGTCTCTTAAGGTGGGGGATCGGGTTCTGTTGTTACTTCCAGTAGGTTCCAATAAACTCGAGATTGGTTGGCAGGGGCCTTTCCCGGTGGAAAGGGTTGTCTCCCGCACCAACTATGCCATCCGGATCAGGGGAAAATCCAAAATCTTCCACATTAACCTTCTCAAAAAGTATGAAGAACGATCTGATGGTACTTCTCTCCCACTCATGACTATGGCGGTCGCGATGGAAACTGAATCGGGCGAAGAAACGGATAGGGGGTATCCATTACACCCTGGGGAAACCTATAGGGATGTACATATAAATCCTAATCTGTCGGCTGAAGAAACAGACCGTGTCATCCGTTTGTTAGAGTCCCATCAGCAGATTCTTACCGATCGGCCAGGGCGGACAGGGTTGGTCGAGTTTGATATGACTCTGACTACCCAAGACCCAGTTCGCCAGAAAATATATCCAGTACCCTTTTCGAAAGAGAAGGCCCTGGAAACTGAAATCCAGAAGCTTCTGGACGACGACATCATCACTCCTTCGACTTCTCCGTATAATGCCGGGGTTGTCTTGTTGAGGAAGCCAAGCGGGGAACACCGCTTATGTATTGATTACAGGCATTTAAATAGTTGTACGACATTCCAAGTTGAGCCGTTACCAAACACAAATCAATTGTTTGCCAGATTAAATAGGGCAAAGTACTTCTCAAAAATCGATTTAAGCCGGGGATATTATCAGATCCCTGTGAAACCTGAGGTTCGGCCCATGCTCGCTTTCAGTACTCCGAGCGGCCATTACGAATTTAAGGTGATGCCTTTTGGGCTGAGCAATGCGCCCAGTGTGTTCACACGCATGATGAGAAAGTTATTAGACCCTTTAAGGGATCCCTCTGTCGTCTCGTTTATGGATGATATTCTCATCGCGTCTGACAATCTGAAAGATCACCTGAAATCCTTGGAAAAGATCTTCATAAGATTGAAAGAGGAGGGGTTAACCGCACGTCCAGCCAAAGGCATAATTGGATATCAATCCTTGGAATTTCTGGGACACACTATTACCCCAGGGGGACTGGTACCGGAAAAAAAAAATATTGAGAAGGTCCGTCTCGCACCCCGTCCTAAATCCAAAAAAGATGTTAGGTCTTTCTTGTCTCTGTGTGGGTTTTACCAGAAATTCATTCCAAAGTTCAACGAAATTGGGGCGCCGTTAACCGAAACCCTGAAGAAAGGATCGCCAGATCCTATAGTCTGGACCCCGAGCTGTGAAGAGGCTTATGGGAAGCTGAAACAGGCGTTGGTGGATAGGCCAGTCCTGCAACTCCCGAATTTGGAGAAAACGTTTGTTCTGAGAACCGACGCGAGTAACATAGGGATTGGAGCAACTCTGTTGCAGGAAGGGCGAGATAATCCTTCGGTGTTGTGTCCGGTGGCGTATGCCAGTAGAAAACTGTTACCCGCCGAACGGAATTATTCCACCGTCGAACGGGAATGTCTAGCTCTAGTGTGGGCGGTACAGAAATTTCAACCTTATCTGTATGGAGTCCAGTTCAAAGTGCAGTCCGACCATCAACCTCTGACGTTCTTGGCAACTTCTAAGAAACTGAACGCGAGGTTGATGAGATGGTCATTGCTCCTACAACCGTATCGGTTCACGGTCGAATATATCCCCGGAAGGGAGAATGTGGGAGCAGATTTCCTATCACGGCATCCTATGGTTGAATGTGAGGGTGGGGTCATTCGAACAGAACCACTGACAGTAGAAAGTTCGTAGGGTTCGACTTTCTTAAGAGGGGGCCTATGTAGCGAAACGCCAGTGGTCCATGTCCTTATGCATTCTTTTATTTTGGGTAGACAGGGGGGAACGGCTTTCGGAAGCTCTCAGTTCTCTTGTTCTCTCAAATCTCCATGAAAGATGGTTCTTTGGGTTATCTTCCTATCACAATCTTTACATGGAGCAAGTAGCCAATGTCTTTCACATCGGGTAAACCCGATGGAGCGCCTTGCGCCAAATGTGCGCTGGTGCGGCTGCTAAGCAATTCATGGCCGTGTACACACCTACCGTTGGATAGTGGCATCTTGTCAAGTCGATTTGAAGATTGGGACAGAGATGCAACATCCTACTGAAGTGGTGAAGAAAGGTAGGGCTTGGGTTGTGGGTACTCCAGCCAAACATGGAGTTATAAATATACAATGTGTTGAAGGGGAAGATGAATTGGCGAAAGGCCAATCATAACCAATGACGAGTTGGGTGACCGTTAGCCGATCTGGCTGCGCGTCTTGTCCTTGGCATAGCCGGGGAAGTGAATCTGAACCATATATCTCCCAAGAGGATTTCATTTGTTCTTGGCGTCAGATGAGCTGTTGCTATCTTTCTATCTACGGCTTGAATTGGACAGATTGTCATCTTTCTGTTGTATATACTCAGTGGATGGCTATGGTATTTTTGGGGATGGGGTACACCAATCTCTGATCTATCTTCTTGAGCCAGAAGAGGCTATTCACAGGACTATCTCTTTCATCTGTTACTAGATAGGATGATGTAGGGAAGATAATGGACTTCTTTATCTCATTTAGAGAACCTGCATTCCGCTAAATCTATGTGTTCTGTGGGGCACTGCTGGTACATTGCGGCGACAGCTCAAACAAGAGCAGAGCCGGGAGGGGGTAGGATCTTCTTTCCTATTCTTGCAGGGAGTGGGGAACTACACTGCGTGCCATACAACCCCATTACTATACTATTAGTTAATGAGATGTAACACACGGATTACTGGGCGCACCACACCACAAGATCTTGCGGGTGAGAAAGGCATGGTTGCAAGTGAGAGGGAAGCATGGGAATGAATGTGCCCAATCATAATAAAGGCTTGGTATGAGTGTGGAGGGTGTGTCGTGTGGCCAAAAAGACAACCGGACTTCGTCCAGCTGGAGGTCTACTCAAACCCGGACGTGGCCAATCCAGGGGCTACCTGACAGGTCAGGCCTGGTCATTCAGGTATTAAATATAGTGTATTTGTGTGATACATGAGTCAGCCCAGTCGCTCAGGTTTTGTTTATCATTTCCAGGGTCCTCTTCTATGGGAAGTGACTATGTCTTCTAAGGGACATTATCACCAGTGCTTCTAGGCTAACGCCAATATGTCCAACGAGGCCAACTCAAGGTTTGGTGTGTTTAACTCTGAGACAGAGGCAAGGTGCAGGTCTTGAGGCAAGGACATTTTGTATGACTGGTGCATTGCCGGTTTTGTTTTAACAACATACGCCTGAGAGCAGTTGTTGTCTGGAGGGAGCCTAAGAGTGATTTTCTGGCATACCCATTTTATACCGGACATTAAAAGGACCCATCCATTATCCTTCACAAACACCTCACCTTATCGGCAACACTAAAGCCTTTCATAGGTCAGTGAAGACCTAGTGTCGAACTAATTCAGATGACAATGAACAGAAGTCCTCAACACACCAGTCGCTTGGATTCTACAAAAGCCGGTTGAACCTACACCCAGTTGCTGGAGAAGGAAGGTGATTCGGACATCTTTGGTGAGAAGTGTGTGGACAGATCAGACAGTATCTGAAGCTGGATCTGTGACTGTGGCGACTTGAGGCTCTGTGTTGGAACTTTACCAGTGTAGTGTCTGTGTAGATCTATCTGTTTATCTGCCTTTATGTGTTCCTGTGCTGTTCTTGATTAGGTTAATAAAATTACTTCCAAGTTGTTCTGACGACTGCCATGTTATTTATGCGTCAGCCAGAAGAACACTGCAGGAAATAGGTCCATAGGTCGAAAGAAAGAGTGACAGTGAGTCCAGGGAAAACGGAGGAGGGTTGGCAGGTAAAGACCTATCCCAGCCAGGGCTATAGAAGATATTTGAAATATTGTGACCGGGCTATTTGGGACCCTCCACGTAGCTTGTTACAGCGGTCTGCTTCCAAATCGCCGGCAGCTTTTTGGAACGTAGAATGCAGGATTACGAATACAGTTGCCTATACCTCGCTATAGACACCGGAAATCAACTTAGCCAGCATTTTATACGATACTAGCTGACCCGGCCCGGCTTCGCCCAGGCCCTGGAGGGGATCTATCTATCTATCAGTCTGTCTGTCTGCTTGTTTGTCTGTCTGTCTGGCTGACCCGGCCCGGCTTCACCCAGTCCCTGGTGGGGAGCATCTAATTTAATTCATATAAGTAGTCATATAAGCTCTCCCGTTCCCGACTATCTGTCTGTCTGTCTATCTGTCTGTCTGTCTGTCTGACCGGGCCCGGCTTCACCCAGTCCCTGGTGGGGAGCATCTCATTTAATTCATATACGTAGTCATATAAGCTCTCCCGTTCCCGACTATCTGTCTGTCTGTCTATCTGTCTGTCTGTCTGTCTGACCGGGCCCGGCTTCACCCAGTCCCTGGTGGGGAGCATCTCATTTAATTCATATACGTAGTCATATAAGCTCTCCCGTTCCCGACTGTCTGTCTGTCTATCTGTCTGTCTGACCCGGCCCGGCTTCACCCAGTCCCTGGTGGGGAGCATGTCATCTAATTCATATAAGTAGTCAAATAAGCTTCCGTTCCCGACTATCTGTCTGTCTGTCTATCTATCTGACCCGGCGTGGTTTCGCCCAGCTCCTGGCGCACAGTAACTTAAAAAAATGTCCTTCCACGCACCATTCAATGAAAACTGTAGAAAAAGATGGGTTACAATGTTATGCATTATTTTTATGAAAGCTTTGAAAATGCCTTAAAGATTATATCATTATTTATTATAACTCATATGCCTAAAAATAACTATAGACAAAGAGTTTAACAATAGTGCAAGTAAGTCCAACAATATGACTATAAAGTATATAGAAATGTTATTAAAAGTTATGCCCCTTGAAATAACTTTTCTAGAGTGAAGTCCCCCTGCTATATAGACATTATATAATGAAAATGGAAAAGTAAATGTTATTAAATAAGTCGAAGATTTTACATTAAGAAATTATTATAGTCGGTTGCAAATGAATGAAAGGAAGACGTGTAGAAAATTTCATCTCAATCGGATGTACCGTTATCGAACGCATCCAATACATAAATCTGCACAAACAAACAAATAAACATACACTCTGTTTTATAGATATAGATACAGTACATATAGGAAAGACATTCTTACTGAATGATTGTGTTTGTACATATAGGTGTTCTGAATAAATTTACATAAATTGATTGGCATAGAAGTAGAGGAACGAAGTAGTGACTAGTGAACGCATCATACAACATACACATTTAGAACTATACTTAACTTACCGGAACTATACCTCTCACCTCCAAATAACTACAGCACTTCGCTGCCGGAACAAGTGTACTTTGACGCATAACCAGCTCAACACAGCTGATACGATACGATAGTGTTCATCATTAACCAGTTCTATTGCCGACATAAACCCACATCTGTGGAATATGGGCACAATTTGTATGTAACCATTGAAATAGCACCATATGTCGCAGACGCATTTGGGTTCTTTCCTTCTTAATTAAGAACCGTGCACAAGAAATGTCGTCACTTAACCCAGAGTACAGATACCCCGTTTGGTAGGCGAGAAGTAGTTGGGACAAGGGCATGTGATAATAATATAGTGATCAGGCATGCGCCCATCACTTACATTGCACGTTCCATCCATTGGCACCTTGCCGTCTTGACAGACGATAGTTTGTGCTTTAAAAAGGCATAATAACTTTTACCTATGGCGGTAGCGAGTGTGACTGATAAGGCCAATTCGCGCTGTAAATGTCCGTTCACAGTGGGTGCATGTGAACACGTGGGCATTTCCACCATCATGCACAATCTTACGTCTCACACGCTCGGTGTGTGACTTATCTGCAATAATTTTCTCCTTTGTCTTTATTCCATTTCTGATCTTTGCCCTCCATACAACACGTTCAGCGGCGACTTGCTCCCACTGTGCATTATCAATGTCTGTATCAATCATATCCCGCTTACACACATCTTTTTATCGTAGTAGAGGCCGACCCTGAGATCTCTTACCCATCTGTAACTCACCAAAAAAGATGTCCTTTGGTATTCTACCATCTCCATCCTCCTAAGATGTCCTATCCATCTAAGTCTCTAAGTCTGCACGTTCCTACGGCTATGAAATATGACCTAGGGCAAGCACAGAGTGTTTGTTTCACATACCCATCGATATCTCCGACATTAAGGGGGTTTAAAGACAACAGGATAGACCTCATTGCATCGCGTTTTGTCTCATATGGTTCTGGCTCTTTCCCAGTGTGGTCTGTTCAAAGCACGAAATCCGTAGCTCCAGCGACGACCACCGAGGCATCTCCGAGAAAACTGCACTCGGGACGGCAGGACGTGGCTGGGACTCGAAGTCTAATACGCCACGGAGTCACCTTGCCGTCGATGACATGCGAACTGTCTAGGCTGAAGTATCACTTTATGAACAGGGTAAAAGGCATTAAGATCGGAAATGGGATGATTATGATATCAGCCTGTGTTTAATAAGAAGGCTAAGACCACAAGAATGATTGTGATGCGGATGCTCGTAATGCACACTTTCCTTTACTGATTCAATGCGAAACAAAACGTAGGTTTCGACGAAACATTGGTACACAATCAAATGAACAAGTATTCATTCATTCATTCAGTAGCATGTCCTTTGCAGAACCTCGCTCCCATAACAACCTTCCGGAAAACTTCTCGATCACAAGCAAGATGTCCCGCGTCTGATACATCCATCTGGAGATCATCCGCCACATCCTGCACCCATCTTCTCTTTGGCCTTCCTCTTCCTCTCTTCCCAGGCATATACCCTTCCATTATTGTTCTCTCCAAACCGTCGTGACGTTTCAAGTGACCAAAATACTTCAATTTTCTTTGTGTTATCGTCTTTAATAGCCATCCCTCCTCAATATTCAACTCTTGAAGTATGGATGCATTTGTTCTTTTCTTTACCCAAGATCTCGTCTATAACATTTATATTCAAAGGCATGTATGCGCTGTTCAGCTTGTTTAGTAAGTGTCCATGTCTCACAGGCGTATGTTGCAATGGGAAAGATGCATGCTCTTAAAAATCTAATTTTTGTAGTTCTGTCTGTCCCACACCATAATTTATTCATCTGTTTTAGTCTTTGAAGAGCAATGGATAGTCGCCGTTTAATTTCTTTCATTGTGTCACCATTATTCGTAATCAATGACCCAAGATATTCAAAATTTTCCACCACCTCCAATTTTCTCCCATTAATGTATATTTCTTTCTCCATAGTAGTTTTAGCTGTATGCATTATCTTAGTTTTTGCTATGTTAAGATATAAGTTGTGATTTTCACTATTCAATTGTGTTGAGGCTATTAGGTTTTCTATGCCATTCTGTGTTGTGGATAGTAATACTGTATCATCAGCATATCGAATCTCTGGTATTTCATGACCGCCGATATTTAGGGCATCATAAGGCTCCCTGTTTATATCATCTCTTACATTTCTCATTATATTTTCGGCATACAGGTTAAACATATAGGGTGACAGCACGCAGCCCTGACGGACTCCTTGCTTGATGTCAAACCAATCTGATGTCTCGCCATCTATTCTAACTGCTGCTTGTTGGTCTAGATATAGCATTTTTATGAGATGTACTACATGTGAAGGAAAGCCCATATTCCTCATGATTTCCCAAAGTTTCTGATGCTGTACTCAGTCAAATGCCTTTGAATAATCCACAAAACATGAGAATAGGTTTACATTAAATTCTCTGCACTTCTCTATTATTAAACGCATGTTGAATATGTGATCTCTGGTTCCTCTTCCTTGTCTAAATCCAGCTTGAACTACGTTAATCTCTTCTTCCATTTTCTTACTAAGTCTTCGCATTATGGCTTTTAGTAGAATTTTACTTGCATGACTTATCAGGGCAACAGTTCTATAGTTGGTGCATAATTTCAGGTTGCCCTTTTTTTGGTATTGGAATGAAGATAGTTCTCTTCCAATCTTTTGGCCATATACCATATTTCCAAATCTTTGTACATAATGCATGATATATGTGTATGCTTTCTTCTCCTCCCGCTTTAATTAGTTCAGCTGGTATCTCATCACATCCAGGCGATTTACCATTCTTCAGGTTCCTTATAGCCCAAGCAATTTAATCTAATGAGGGTTCAGGTTCTGTCTCTGCTGTCATTGGCTCATGTATCTCATTCATATCCTCACTGTCACTCATATCATACATTCCACTGCAGTGCTCCTGCCATCTTTCTAGAAATTGTCTAGATTCTGCTAAGGTATTTCCCATCTGGGGGGTACGGGGTGTCAGGCATTGGTAGCACCTTTGGTAAGGATGAGTCTCATGTCCTTTTCAGGACCCATCCCCCACTGGTCCAAGCCTGACACCCAGCTCGTGCCTGTGGCTCCTAGTAGGTATCAGCATGCGACAGCGGCCACCCCCCGGGCAACAGCTGTGAGAGGCTGGCTAAACCAGGCATGGGTATCCGATTTGGTGTCAAACCAAGAGGTAAACTAGGGTATGCCTACCCAGCATGTGAAGACAGGATTCGGCAGACTGCGCGGAAGAAATCATTCCTGATTCAACGGGCAAGACGGCGTTTACCTGCAAAGCGTTGTGGAACGTAATGAGCACGGCAAGGCACGTAGAGCGCCCTTGTCATCGACTGCACCTGTATTCGTCTCCAGTTGTCTCGACTTGTCTTGCCACTGGACTCAGATGGACTCAGGCGAGAGAGTGAGGTCGACGAATTGCGCAACTCTTCCTCACTTTAATCCAAGTCATCGCGCGAGTCATTCTTCATCCAACATCATATATCACCTTCAAGCCCTGTGGCGATGGGCGAGCGGCGAAGTGGCAGGCGTGGGTACGCTGGCAGCCGTAGTCGCAGACCTGCACACAGGCGGCTCAGGCCATATGGTCGTCTTCTACTGACCGGAGCAGCAGTGGGATTCGGCAGCCCCCTGAGCGACTGAGCAGCCCTTTATAGGAACACACTGCTCACCTCCATAGCATGAGGAAGGGGCTAGAAAAGGTGCCCTAAACATTGTCTGCTCCATCACTACCTAACCCGCTAGCCGCGGTTGGTGGGTACCCTTAACTGCGGTCGACATACAAACAAAGATAAAATTAGCAAAGCTAAAAGAGTAAACCACATTTCCTCAACAATTGGAACATGGAATGTACGCACCCTACTTGACAGAGACGGCGCGTCGGGTCCAGAGAGAAGAACAGCACTGATTGGGAGAGAGCTGGGCAGGTACAATATCGACATTGCAGCCTTGAGCGAGACACGACTTGCAGAAGAAGGCCAAATCTGTGAAATAGGTGACGGCTACACATTTTTCTGGAGCGGAAGGAAAAGCGAGGAAAGACGCCAATCCGGTGTGGGATTTGCCATTAGGTCGGCCCTGGTCGGCAAATTAGCTGGATTTCCAAAGGCTATAAACGACAGGCTCATGACTATGAAGTTGCCCCTGCTGAATGGAAGGAAGCATGCAACCATCGTGAGTGTCTACGCACCAACTATGACAAACGAAGATGATGTCAAGAACAAGTTCTATGAGGACCTGCGCAATGTATTAACATCTGTTCCCAAAGGAGACAAACTTATACTCCTTGGGGATTTCAATGCCAGAGTAGGCACGGACACCACCTCTTGGAGTGGCATTATTGGAAAGCATGGAGTCGAAAATTGTAACAGCAATGGACTCCGCCTCCTTCAGACATGTGCCGAACATGGTCTCCTGATTACGAACACAATTTTCCGTCTCCCCATGAGAAATAGGACATCATGGATGCACCCTCGCTCGAAACACTGGCACCTCATTGACTATGTCATCGTCAGGAGGAGTGACAGACAAGACGTTCGAGTGACAAAATCCATGTGTGGTGCCGAATGTTGGACAGACCATCGTCTTATTGTCTCGAAAATAAACATTCACATCAGGCCACCACGGCGTCCTCAAGGGGCGAAAATGCAAAAAAAGCTAAATGTCACCCGCCTAAACAGCAAGAAAATGCAGCAGTCGTTTGAAAATATGCTGGAAGACCACCTCAAGCCCAATGCTGCAGCTAAACAGGATACAGAAACAGAATGGAGAGCCCAAAAGGACATAATTTACAACACTGCTATGGAAATCCTTGGCCCAGCCCCCCGAAAGCATAAAGACTGGTTTGATGAAAATTCCGAAGACATCAACCAATTGCTCGCCGAGAAACATCTTCTCCTCAAGGCACATTTGAATGACCCAAAGTCAACATAAAAAAAAGATGCTTTCAAGAACATTCAGAGAGTAGTGCAGCAGAAACTTCGGCACATGCGGGACTCCTGGCTGAGCAGCAAAGCTGATGAAATTCAGGGCTTTGCTGACAGACATGATATGAAAAACTTCTACGACTCACTGAAAGCGGTCTATGGTCCTACATCACCAGGCATAGTTCCCCTCCTCAGTGCAGATGGGGGAACATTGGTCACCGATAAGAAAGAAATCCTGCAACGCTGGGCAGATCATTTCAGCAAAATCTTAAATGCAACTTCCTTCTTCGATGATGAAACCATCAACTGCCTTCCTCAAGTTCCCACCAATGAGACACTTGATGACCTGCCAACCATAGTGGAAGTAAACAAAGCCATCCAACAACTCTCAAGCGGCAAGGCACCTGGTCCGGACTCCATCCCAGCAGAGATATATAAGGCAGGAGGGCCGGTCCTAACAGAGAAGCTTCACCAAGTCTTTACAAACATATTGGTGAATGAGACCATGCCACAAGATTTCAAGGACGCGTCAATTGTCCACCTTTACAAACGTAAAGGAAACCGCCAATCCTGTGACAACCACCGAGGCATCTCCTTGCTTTCAATTGCAGGGAAGATACTCGCCAGAATTCTTCTCAATCGCCTCACATCCCATCTCGATCAAGGTCTTCTTCCTGAGAGTCAATGTGGCTTCAGAAAAGAACGTGGAACTGTTGACATGATTTTCGCTGCAAGGCAGCTGCAAGAGAAATGTCAGGAACAGAACTGCGAAAAGTTCTCCACTTTCATTGACCTCACCAAGGCTTTTGATACAGTCAGCAGAGAAGGACTGTGGAAGATTATGGCAAAATATGGCTGTCCACGAAAGTTTGTCCAAATAGTGCGGCTATTTCATGACGGCATGCAGGCAAGAGTACAGGAAAATGGTGAACTGTCTGAACCCTTTCCTGTCACCAATGGAGTGAAGCAAGGATGTGTCCTGGCACCAACACTGTTCAGCCTCATGTTTTCAGCCATGTTGATGAATGCCTTCGAGAACGACAACATTGGAATAGACATCAACTACCGTATGGATGGAAAGTTATTCAATCTCAGAAGGCTGAAAGCTAAAACCAAAATTAACAGCGACACCGTCAGAGAGCTCCTGTTTGCTGATGATTGCGCTCTATACGCCAACTCAGAGGCGGACATGCAACATAATGTTTCAGCTTTCTCACATTCCTGTGCCAACTTTGGGCTCAATATCAACTTGGAGAAGACTGTAGTTATGTACCAGCCAGCTCCAGGGAATAATCACACTGTGCCGAATATCAAAGTGAATGATCATAGACTAAGTGTTGTGGACAAATTCACCTATCTTGGCAGCACTGTGTCACAAGCTGCCACAATTGATGTTGAAGTGAATGCAAGAATCTCCAAGGCCAGTGCTGCCTTTGGCAGACTGTACAAGAATGTATGGGACAGAACTGGAATAAGCCTGCAAACAAAGCTAAAAGTCTACAAAGCAGTTGTATTATCCACACTGCTATATGCTTGTGAAACCTGGACTGTTTATCAGCGACACGCTAGGAAATTAAACCACTTCCACACAGTCTGCTTAAGGAAGCTACTGAAGATTAAATGGCAAGACAAGATTCCAGATATTGAAGTCCTAGAAAGAGCATCCATGCCCAGTATCCACACTATACTGATGAAGAATCAGATTCGTTGGGCTGGTCACTTGACTCGCATGCCAGATCACAGGCTCCCTAAACGAATTGTCTACAGCGAACTGCGTTGTGGTAAACGCTCCCAAGGGGGCCAGAGGAAACGCTTTAAAGACACTGAAAATTTCACTGAATGCTTTTGGAATTCATCATGACACCTGGGAGGCTGCAGCCAGAGTCCGAAATTCGTGGCGTGCATCATTACGCAAGGGTGCAGTCATATGTGAGGCAACCAGGACTGCAAGAGCTGTGAAGAAAAGGCAGGACAGAAAAACCACTGCAGGAAATCCTCCTCCAGAGACGTCAAGCATTCTTTGCCCACAATGTCAAAAAACATTTCGAGCCAAAATAGGCCTTATCAGCCATTTTAGAACCCACGGCTCCATACCTTCAAGCCCACTGGATGAAATGAATGGTCATCATCATTCTTGATGGACAAATAACATTTCCCATCTTGTCACAGATAACATTCAATTGAGGTTGAACATTTCTTGTCAATAACTTCATTTTCTACCAGAATAAATGAAAATACTTCCATTTTCAGTTGTAAAATGTCCCTTGCCGCTCCAGCGATGTTCATTAATTCCTAAAATTTGAATGTTTAACCTCTCAATCTCATCACACACTACTTTAAGCTTTCCCTCATACAAACTTCTCACATTCCAATGTGGCCATTCTCACTCTGTTTCTTAGTCTGACACAGGGGATTTCCTTGGTAACACAGTCAGGATTAACTCCGTCATCACGATTACTAGTACTGGTCCCTGCGTCACACTCTTCCTCAGTGTTATCTGATCTGCCTGGCCTGGAGGTCTCGCCACCAGATCTCTTTCTTATTATGTTTTCTTTCATGGTTGTTATGGTTTCTTGGCAAGTTTTGCAGAAGGTAGTTTGCCGTTGCTTTCCTTCTGGGCAGTGACTGTACTAGTCGGTGGCAATAGCCATTGTTTCTACTGATGAGATCATCTGCATATCGCCGCAGAGTGCAAGACCATAACCAACAACAATCTGTCGGCTGCTCTCACACTCCATCCACCACCTGCTTCAATGGCTTCACGTAACCCTGATCGGGGGGCTAAACGGGTACTCCACCTTGCCCAAGGGTGTCCCGTAGACTAACGGAGGAAAGGAGGCGTCTTACATCTCCTTTGATAGGGGATACCCCTACCCCGCTCCGCTAACCGGGAACAAGTATTACAATATACATTTCCGTTTACTGAGCATTGAAATTGCAGAAGATATCACGAAACAAAATAAATACGATGACCTTAGTACGGCGGTATATCGTCTTTCTGTCCAAATGGAAGGTCACATTTGACGATATATTATCCTTCGTCAATGAAACATTTAATACAGAAAGCAATGAGCAATCTGACTTAGAGGAAAACAGTTATACCGAGATTCATCACAATGGAAGTAGCGTGGCTGAAAGTTGAAGAGCTCTCGCTTTTAAACTTCAGGTGCGCCGATGCGGGATATTGGGTTATATCCATACGCCGTTCAGTTGGGCGTAAAGACTAATTTCTCGTCCTTGACTTGAGGATGTAAATTACAAGTGCCTCAGAAGGCGAAGAATTTTCATCAGATGGCGGGGGAAACTGGTTATATGGAAAGATGGCCCACACGCAAAATCAGCAGTCCGGGGGTGGGGGGGGGGTGGGAAGGGGTTACACTTGAGTTCAAGGCGAGCGAATAAAATCACAGTAGTAGTGATTGACACTGGTAAACCAGGTAACACATGAATTGTACTGAGAGGTCTAGAGGGGTTAGAGTACCCGCATTTGACTGGCGTAAACCTGGTGCGAGTTACCAAGGATATTAACAAGGTAAGAAAGAGATATCGTGCCTATTATTTTACCAAGATAGGAAAAGAATGGGTTACCAAGACTTTTACCAATATAGGAAAAGAATGGGTTAGAAGGCTTTTACCAACATAGGAAAAGGGTGGGTTACCAAGTCTTTTACCAAGATAAGAAAAGGGTTGGTTACCAATGATTTTACCAAGATAGTAAAAGGGTGGATTACCAAGAATTTTTTTTTTTTTTTATGTGTTTTAAATTTTTACCAAGATAGGAAAGGCTGGGTTATCAAGGATTCTACCAAGATAGGAAAAGATGGCGTACCAAGGATTTTACCAAGATAGGAAAAGGATGGGTTACCAAAGATTTGATTTACCAAGATAGGAAAGGATAGGTTAACAAGGATTTTACCAAGATAGGAAAAGGATGGGTTACCAAGGTTGTTGCCAAGATAGGAAAGGATAGGTTTCCAGGATTTTACCAGATAGAAAAGGATAGGTTACCAAGAATTTTACCAAAATAGGAAAAGGATGGGTTACCAAGGATGTTACCAAGATAGGAAAAAGATGATATATTCCCTGGGTCCCAGGGTAGTGTATCCGACGTCTAGCCGTCGTGGACAAGAACCCGCGTACACTTTTAAACTCCATCTAGAGTTTCAAGGACATCTGTAATGTATGCTATCAGTGGTAGCAACATCATGAGCCAACAGCCTGTCACACTGAAGGTGGCATGTACAACTTTTTTCTTCACATCCTTCCCCTTTATTTTCCTGTTGTATCTGAAAGATGCGGGGTCTGCGGAGGAGTTGCGGGCGAAATTCGCAATGCCGCCTACCGCGATCGAAACACAGCTGCGGGCGATTAGGCAGCTGACCTCCTTGCGTTTGTTTTCATGCAATATTATGAGTTCCAGTCGTTTAGAAAGCATTGGCAAACTATTGAACATTAAACTTGCCAAGACATCACACAGCCCATAACAAATAAAGAGATTGACTGCGAAATCATTTGAAGGATATGAAATTAACGTTAACTTTAATGTATGCTGTCAGTGGTTGTTAAACGTGTATTACTTGTTGTATTTCAGAATATGAGGATTTATTATGTCACTTGTATTTCAGAATATGTGGATTTATTATGTCACTTGTTGTATTTCAGAATATGAGGATTTATTATTCACTTGTTTTGAGCGTCGTTGCTTTGTTAGCAGCACAGAATGTAGCTGTAAAAGATTCTGATCCCGTAACCAATTTGTGCGATTCTGTGTGTATCACTAAAGCAACTATTGCGCAACAGGTAATTTGTTTTTCATTGGCGTGGATTTTGCATAATTTTCTTCTTCTTTCGGAAGGCAAATAAACTTGAAGAAGAAGAAGAACACTAAGATTAAGAGGGAAAAAAAAACACGTGTAAGAGAAACGTTACAAGTAAGAGAAACACTACAAGTAAGAGAAACACTACAAGTAAGAGAAACACTACAAGTAAGAGAAACACTGCAAGTAAGAGAAACACTGCAAGTAAGAGAAACACTAAGAGTAAGAGAAACATTACAAGTAAGAGAAACACTAAGAGTAAGAGAAACACTAAGAGTAAGAGAAAGACTAAGAGTAAGAGAAACATTACAGGTAAGAGAAACACTACAAGTAAGAGAAACACTACAAGTAAGAGAAACACTACAAGTAAGAGAAACACTACAAGTAAGAGAAACACTACAAGTAAGAGAAACACTACAAGTAAGAGAAACACTACAAGTAAGGGAAACAAGACAAGTAAGAGAAACACTAAGAGTAAGAGAAACACTACAAGTAAGAGAAACACTACAAGTAAGAGAAACACTACAAGTAAGAGAAACACTAAAAGTAAGAGAAACACTTAGAGTAAGAGAAACACTACAAGTAAGAGAAACACTACAAGTAAGAGAAACACTAAGAGTAAGAGAAATGCTACAAGTAAGAGAAACACTACAAGTAAGAGAAACAATAAGAGTTAGAGAAACACTACAAGTAAGAGAAACACTACAAGTAATAGAAACACTACAAGTAAGAGAAACACTACAAGTAAGAGAAACACTACAAGTAAGAGAAACACTACAAGTAAGAGAAACACTAAGAGTAAGAGAAACACTACAAGTAAGAAAAACACTACAAGTAAGAGAAACACTAAGAGTAAGAGAAATACTACAAGTAAGAGAAACACTACAAGTAAGAGAAACATTACAAGTAAGAGAAACACTACAAGTAAGAGAAACACTACAAGTAAGTGAACCACTACAAGTCAGCGAAACACTAAGAGTAAGAGAAACACTACAAGCAAGAGACACACTACAAGTAAGAGAAACACTAAGAGTAAGAGAAACACTACAAGTAAGAGAAACACTAAGAGTAAGAGAAACACTACTAGTAAGAGAAACACTACAAGTAAGAGAAACACTACAAGTAAGAGAAAGACTACAAGTAAGAGAAACACTACAAGTAAGAGAAACTCTACAAGTAAGAGAAACACTACAAGTAAGAGAAACACAAAGAGTAAGAGAAACACAAAGAGTAAGAGAAACACTACATGTAAGAGAAACACTAAGAGTAAGAGAAACACTACAAGTAAGAGAAACACTAAGAGTAAGAGAAAGACTACAAGTAAGAGAAACACTACAAGTAAGAGAAACACTACAAGTAAGAGAAACACTACAAGTAAGAGAAACACTACAAGTAAGAGAAACACTACAAGTATGAGAAACACTGCAAGTAAGAGAAACACTACAAGTAATAGAAACACTACAAGTAAGAGAAACACTACAAGTAAGAGAAACACTACAAGTAAGAGAAACACTACAAGTAAGAGAAACACTAAGAGTAAGAGAAACACTACAAGTAAGAGAAACACTACAAGTAAGAGAAACACTAAGAGTAAGAGAAATACTACAAGTAAGAGAAACACTACAAGTAAGAGAAACATTACAAGTAAGAGAAACATTACAAGTAAGAGAAACACTACAAGTAAGTGAACCACTACAAGTCAGCGAAACACTAAGAGTAAGAGAAACACTACAAGCAAGAGACACACTACAAGTAAGAGAAACACTAAGAGTAAGAGAAACACTACAAGTAAGAGAAACACTAAGAGTAAGAGAAACACTACTAGTAAGAGAAACACTACAAGTAAGAGAAACACTACAAGTAAGAGAAAGACTACAAGTAAGAGAAACACTACAAGTAAGAGAAACTCTACAAGTAAGAGAAACACTACAAGTAAGAGAAACACAAAGAGTAAGAGAAACACAAAGAGTAAGAGAAACACTACATGTAAGAGAAACACTAAGAGTAAGAGAAACACTACAAGTAAGAGAAACACTAAGAGTAAGAGAAAGACTACAAGTAAGAGAAACACTACAAGTAAGAGAAAGACTACAAGTAAGAGAAACACTACAAGTAAGAGAAACACTACAAGTAAGAGAAACACTACAAGTAAGAGAAACACTACAAGTAAGAGAAACACTACAAGTATGAGAAACACTGCAAGTAAGAGAAACACTACAAGTAAGAGAAACACTACAAGTAAGAGAAACACTACAAGTAAGAGAAACACTAACAGTAAGAGAAACACTACAAGTAAGAGAAACACTACAAGTAAGGAAAACACTAAAAGTAAGAGAAACACTACAAATAAGATAAACACTACAAGTAAGAGAAACACTAAGAGTAAGAGAAACACTACAAGTAAGAGAAACACTAAGAGTAAGAGAAATGCTACAAGTAAGAGAAACACTACAAGTAAGGGAAACAATAAGAGTTAGAGAAACACTACAAGTAAGAGAAATACTACAAGTAAGAGAAACACTACAAGTAAGAGAAACACTACAAGTAAGAGAAACACTACAAGTAAGAGAAACACTACAAATAAGAGAAACAATACAAGTAAGAGAAACACTACAATTAAGAGAAACACTAAGAGTAAGAGAAACACTACAAGTAAGAGAAACACTACAAGTAAGAGAAACACTAAGAGTAAGAGAAACACTACAAGTAAGAGAAACATTACAAGTAAGAGAAACACTACAAGTAAGAGAAACACTACAAGTAAGGAAACACTACAAGTCAGCGAAACACTAAGAGTAAGAGAAACACTACAAGCAAGAGACACACTACAAGTAAGAGAAACACTAAGAGTAAGAGAAACACTACAAGTAAGAGAAACACTAAGAGTAAGAGAAACACTACTAGTAAGAGAAACACTACAAGTAAGAGAAACACTACAAGTAAGAGAAAGACTACAAGTAAGAGAAACACTACAAGTAAGAGAAACTCTACAAGTAAGAGAAACACTACAAGTAAGAGAAACACAAAGAGTAAGAGAAACACTACATGTAAGAGAAACACTAAGAGTAAGAGAAACACTAAGAGTAAGAGAAACACTACAAGTAAGAGAAACACTAGGAGTAAGAGAAACACTACACGTAAGAGAATCACTACAAGTAAGAGAAACAATAAGAGTAAGAGAAACACTAAGAGTAAGAGAAACACTACAGTAAGAGAAACTCTACAAGTAAGAGAAACTCTACAAGTAAGAGAAACTCTACAAGTAAGAGAAACACTGTCAGTAAGAGAAACACTACAAGTAAGAGAAACACTATCAGTGAGAGAAACACTACAAGTAAGAGAAACACTACAAGCAAGAGAAACACTAAGAGTAAGAGAAACACTATCTGTAAGAGAAACACTACAAGTAAGAGAAATACTACCAGTAAGAGAAACACTAAGAGTAAGAGAAACTCTAAGAGTAAGAGAAACTCTAAGAGTAAGAGAAACTCTAAGAGTAAGAGAAACACTAAGAGTAAGAGAAACTCTAAGAGTAAGAGAAACACTAAGAGTAAGAAGAAAAAAGAAACTATGTGTAAGAGAAACACTACAAGTAAGAGAAACACTAACAGTAAGAGAAACACTAACAGTAAGTGAAACACTAAAAGTAATAGAAACACTAAGAGTAAGAGGAAAAAAAACTATGTGTAAGAGAAACACTAAGATTAAGAGAAACACTAACAGTAAGAGAAACTCTAAGAGTAAGAGAAACACTAAGAGAAGCGGGCGGCGGGCTAGCAGACATTTAGATCAATCAGTCAATTGATTTCTTGCTTAACCAATGATTTAGTGGCTGCATGACTGACGGATGAACTCTTTCACACCTTCACATACAGGAAGCATGCTGGAAACAGGCGCACTGTTCTGTTCCGGGCCGAGAATATGAATGCCAGTCAACTTGTTATGCTGATGAAAACAGGTGTCTCAAGTAAGTTGATTACTATACCAAGGTCATCATTATCACGTGCCCTGCCATCTGGCGTAGACGTTTCTACAAATTTCTGTTCTTGAGAGGTAGGAGAAGTGCCTGGGGGTTCTTAGCAAAAACTAATGGTAGGCGTTTGGTGCAGGAAAGCCTGGCGTATGATAACACTACATCTAGCTTAAGAATGGAGGTGGAGGCGGTCAGTGCAGCTTTCCGCTGGATAGAAAACACGATACATACACACATTGTGATTGTAACTGACTCAGAAAGCATGCTGAGAAGGGTGAGAACAGGTAGGCTTCGTGCAGAGTGGCTTGCTTCGCTTCGGAGGTCACGGGTAGTAAGCATCACCTGGATCTTTTCTCCTGGGCATGCCGGTGTGCTGGGGAATGAACAGGCGGACAGATTGGCTGGCTCTGCAAAATTTGGTGGAGTATTGATGCATGACAGGGCAGACGTGGTTGCGGCCTTGTGGGAGCACGTGCACACCTCGGAGGAGCAGATGGAGCACCATGGTCTGGTAAGAATGAGACAACGAGGTGTGACGAGGGGATCTGGCCGACGCTCGGCGCTCGGAGGAAAGGCGAGACGGACATATAATCAGATTGCTACTGGAACTATTAGTGTTGGAACTCTTCGCTGGCTGCTGAGGATGGGGACGGAGCGCTTATGGAAATGTCCTGAATGCTGTGATGTCGGTTCCTAAATCAATCAATCAATCAATCAATCAAATCTGTTCTTGGCGTTCTCGATCAGATCTGATGATGATAATCCCTCAGCATCTCAGTCCGTCCAGCATCATTTCATCGGTCTGCCCTTTTCTTCACCGATCTTTTCAGTTGTCACGAT
>OY992896.1:9493333-9495833 GCA_963921405.1 Cepaea hortensis
AGAAGATATTCCATTGTGATGTCAATGATGGTAAACATTTTAAGTTATCATTGGGAAATCACATAAGTATAATTACCCACCTTACATGCCAGTATGCCGGCTTCGTGGCTTAGAGGTTATGACTTTTCTCCGCAATCACGTATACTTTCGTCGGTGACGTGATGACGGTGAGAATCAGCAGTGGTTCGAATCGCATCGGTAACCTTACGGGGTATGTGAGCCGGCCGCTCAGAAAGCAATGGTAAACTACTGAGCGTAATCTTGCCAAGAAATCAACATACAGCTGAAAGATGCTGGTGTTGACAGCGATGTCCTGTAAAGGATATGCCAAAAAAAAAACATGCCAGTATGAAGGATGTGTGATGAATGATTCCTATATGATCACCCATATCGATATGAATGTGTCTATAGACTGAGTGAAATGATCATTCATACATATAAATGATGTCTGAGATGAGTGAATTGACCTCACATGCATAGATGGATATGTTGACTGATGCATGAGGAGCTTGAGTGAGTGAGTGAAGTTACAGGCCGAGAGAGATGTAGTATAGGCCAACAGTCAATCTCAGGATAGCCAACAACTTTGATGTGTAATGCCATGACTATCACCAGGGAACTGGTTCGGCCTAACCCATAAACTAAATAATAATTTAGTACACTCCGGCGCATAAAAACAATTTGTATAAAATATCATTCATGCTACAATCATCTGGTTTTGTGCGCTAAGCATGACACAACCAATATCATACATTACGCATACTACCAGCATCTGTGTTAGTTATTTAAGCTAAATCCCTCTTTGTAGTTCATGTGACTCCTGCTAATACATATGGTCTAGTGTAGTGATTATAATGTACTACAAGGATGATGATGATGACTGTAATGATTATGATAAAAATGATAATGATTGTAATGACAATGATATAATGAGCATGATAGTAATGATAATGATTGCAATTACAATGATATAAGGAAACCATGATGATGTTGATAATAATGATAATAAATATTCCATCCATGAGAATGAAAGAAAACTTCTCACTTGAAGCATTTAATGAAGAAGATTACACCTGAATGCTATACAAGAATGATACCATAATGTACTTATATTGTTTACAAGCAATTACTCAGTGAAATGGAAACTGATTTTTAAAAGCCCTTAATGTATGAGACCCTTTTTCTTGAATAGGAAAAGATGAAGAGAATTAATTAGGTACAGAATGGGATGGGAAACATAGTTGTCTATTCCAAATCAATCAAGGTATTACTTAACCGGTAGACCTAAGGACAGGCATAGGTGAAGATGAAACTGTACATCTGCTAGTCTAAAACTTGAACACCATATAATGGAAGATGGAATGGAGAGCAACCCATTATGTTGTGGATAACTATTTGAGAGCACCAAGACTCTTTACCTTCCACTGTTTATTTTCCTAGGATCACAATTCTTGTAGGTATTTTCTGTGTGATGTTCTTGAGAAAAATATAGAACATTTCAGTTCTGATGTTCATATTGCTGATATTTTTAGATTTATGATGGATGCTAAACTTTCAGGTAGTGGTCATTATCCAGACCTGTCTTTGTGAATGCAGCACTTTGTGAAAGTAGTTGTAGCAGCTTGACTGAATGCAGTAGCCACTTAACTGAGTGAGGCAGCTGAGATAGTGAGGCCAAATACTATTCCACAGCAACTTCCTGCCAATTTTCACCACCTTTCCAGGACAGGTATCATATATCCTTTTGTCTAGGTATAGTGTGGAGGAAACACAGTGAGCTCTAATAAATCTAAACGGGGAAAAAATAAAGAACACTCAAGAATATAGTCTACACTGACTGAATGCTACAGAGACCCAAGAACTGGATGGGAAACCAACCAGGGTGTACCCAGTTTCTTTCCACAGATTAGAATTAGGCCAGCAGAAGAGGCCCAATAATGATAAGTAAAACCGATTGCAACATTGAGGACAATGTATGATACAGTGGCACAGCCAGGAGATAGATAATTAATTAGAGGTGAATAACTAAATAATCTTGTAATTGTACAGCATTGATTGTTGTATGTTATTACATGTATAGTCAATAACTCCATATATATATATATATATATATATATATATATATATATATATATATATAATAAATGATGAAAATTACGGGTAATTTTCTCTTTTGAGAGTTCTCTTGTCGTAGTAGAATTGTTGTAACCAATTACCCTAGATCAGTGTTTCCCAACCTTTGTTGTGCTATGCCCCACCTAAGCCTTTCTAAATTTCTTATGCCCCCCTTCCCCCACCCCTCCCAACATATGCATCATTTTTAATATTCAAATATTGAAATGTTCACTAAAGAAACTTGAATTTTTTAATTTTGTTTAGAAGGGCTCAAGGTTCTCAGAGGGGCCAGAGTCCCCCCCCCCCCTCCCCAGGTCCCGCGTCCCTGTGTGTCTGTTATGTTGGGTGAATTTTTGGGGGGCGAGGGTAGCGGGTTGGCGGTTAC
>OY992896.1:9498333-9535833 GCA_963921405.1 Cepaea hortensis
ATACGAATGCATCCATCCGTGTTTAATCCCGAAATTAACGAAATTTGAATATTAGTAAGTACAACTAAGTCATTATGAAATGTAACTCCAGTTTCACAGTGTCGAATTGATAAGAGTGCTTGTTCTTATACATCCGGCGTGCCTATTCAAAGGTAGCAGGTTCAACCCTTACACCAGTCAGTTGGATTACAATGTTGACTTCTCGTCCTTGACTTGGGGATGTAAATTACAAGTACCTCTGAAGTTGGAGTGGGTTCGCCTGATGGCGAGAGGCACTGGTAATAGAAAAAGCTAAAACACACACACAGACAAAACAGTCCACCGCACTAGAAGTATCCAGCGAACGCCAAAAAAAAAAAAAAATGATATAATGTGGCATGTCAGAATTGATCTCTTCCTTGATCACAGTTAATTTCAAAAGCCCGATTGTCGCTCTTAGTTATCGCGACATTGTGCATGATTCACAATCGCGTGTTGCAAAAGGAAAAATGCATGCTCTAAATAATTTTACATTTAATTGTTTGCTTTGGTTGTGTTACAAATCCTTACAGATATGTAATCTCTCATTAGTATTGTCAGACTCCTAGCGGTTTCTTTCATTCATAGCATGTCATTTGCAGAACCTCGCTCCCATAACAACCTTCCGGAAAACTTCCCGATGATAAGCAAGATGTCACGCGTCGGATACATTCATCTGGAGGTCATCCGTCACAACCTGTACCCATCTTCTTTTTTGGCCTTCCTCTTCCTCTCTTCCCGGGCATATACCACTCCCCCATTGTTCTCTCCAAACTTTCATGATGTTTCAAGTAACCAAAATATTTAAATTTTCTTTGTTTTAACGTCTTTAATAGCCAACCTTCTTCGATATTCAGATCATGTCATCTGGATGCATTCGTTCTTCTCTGTATCCGGGGGCTGAGTGGTCTCGAGGTATGGTGTCCGCCTCGAGTGCTGAAGGTCCGGGTTCAAGCCCCGGTGAGGGCCGGGATTCTTTCACGTGGACCTCTAGTAACAAAATTTCCCTGGTCTCTGGGTAGTGAGATCGGATGCCCGTGTGCACACGTAAAAAATCCCTTGGCAGTTGGAAATCGAAAAAGAGTAGCCTAACGGCGCTTCCAGGGCAAAAATTTCCAGTTAAAAATCTACCCAAAGTATATCATGGTCCTCGCCGGTGCTACGGAGTTCGTGCACTGATCTGAGATTCTCCGGACTCAGGCTTGAGTTAGGAGTAGAACGGAGCATTTATGGGTTACACCCGTGATGTTAACCCGTCGACAAAACTAAACTTTTGTATCCAAGATATTCTTAGAACGCGTCTGTAACATCATTACAGATATTTTATCCCTGATTAGTATTGTCGGTCTGCCCGCGTCGTCTTGTAAATAGCCACCGTTGTTAATTATGGAATTTAGACATTGTTCGTTTGTGGCATTCTCTTCTTCTTCTTCTTCTTCTTCTGCGTTCATCCGGAATGTTGTTTTAGACGTAATTGTGTTGTGCCTGTTTACAGCAAAGCTAAGATATTTGCACATTTCGGCTCACACTTCCGACTTCTTCAGGTTACCTTCCAGGTTGGCATTCTCTATTTCTTCATTGCTGATTGCTCGACGCCTGAACTCGTCGCCTGCAAAAGTGAAGGACAGATTGGCCACCTGTTCCCCCAAGCATTCGTGCCTACAAATGTCATAGCGCTGTCACGTGACAGGCCAATAATGGGAAACTGCAGCAGAAAATGTTTTTTTTTTTTTCATTGCAGATTGTTATTTTTGGTTGGCGTGTAATTGTGCATGTGGCCATTATTTTGGATTTAAACCGTTAGCGTACAATTATTTTGATTTTCAATGTCTTTCTTTCATGAACAGATATTCAAACGACTATTTACGAAATAACAAGTAAGCACACCACGTGAAGAGAACAGCTCCCAGACTACAACAGCCGTACATACGTCACATCCGGGGGAAGCACCAATAAAGAAATATAACATTATCATCATCATCATCATCATGAAAATTTATCGTTTAGACATTGCAAACAAATTCCATTAATAAGGTTTTACTCATAATCATCAGCCACGCTGTTAAGCTTGCGGGGTCATATTTCTCATGCTCGCTCGATCACCAGAGTCGTGGATCAGCTCGGTGTTCTTGTCTCGACCATACCACGTGGCCAAGTCATCTTGATATCTACTTCTTGCCAGTTCTACTCCTAACACAAGCCTGAGTCCGGAGAATCTCAGCTCAGTGCACGAACTCTGTAGCACCTAGAGGATCGTGAAATACTTTGACATTTTGCCCGTGGAGCGCCGTTAGGCTACTCTTTTTCGATTTCCAACTGCCAAGGGATTTTTTACGTGCGCAACAATACACACGGGCATCCGATCTCACTACCCAGAGACCAGTGGAAATTTTGTTACTTGAAGTCCTGGTGGAAAAATCCCGGCCCTCACCGGGGCTTGAACCCGGAACTTCCAGTACTCGTTGGTACTACAGAGTTCGTGCACTTAGCTGAGATTCTCCGGACTCAGGCTTGAGTTAGGAGTAGAATGGAGCACTTATGGGTTACACCCGTGTGCCGTGATGTTGATCCGTCGAGTAAACTAAACCATTATGTAAAATTTATGTTCATGACTTTCAAAAAATTGTAGACATTACACTCTTCGGACAACAATCACTTCAAATTAATATCCTATTTGAATAACGAAGACACAAACAATAGATTGCACGATTTATTGCCTGACATATTTCGCTTCTCATCAGGTACCTACTGCAGAAATCACGCTAAACATAAAGTAAAGTAATTAGATACATCCTTCAAGCTGAAATATACACATATTCGCACAGTAATTTCAATTGTCTACCACGGTAATTCACGGCTCAATACCCCCCCCCCCCCCACCCCGCCATTCAGCGCAAGGTACAATATTGGCAGTAAATGACAGATGATGACCACGGTAATTGTAAACTGACTATCATGTCTTTCTGTTTGCACAAAACCGGCCTATGCAGATTAATCATGATGGCTTCTGAGGCCTTTAACAAGCGACTATTATGCAGCGAAATATGCCAGGCAATAAACCGTCTCTTAGTTATTCAAATACACTGTTTTAAGATCCTATTTGTGGGCGTTTCACTCACAGGATTATTAATCTGAGTCAGGTGATGGACCCTCATTTATCTTCTCTTTAGAGATTGAACTGGGTAGGGGCAGTATGTAATGGGACGGAATTGTGATGTTCATAATGTGCTATCCATCTTCATTTCTGTCAGCACATTTACAGCGTGTCACTACGTGACATACATTATTAGTATTTTACAATACAATATTGATCCGCTATCCCGCGACAGGCCAAAAGACGGAGAATGCTTCGGGACAATTTATGATTACACGAGGGAAGGTCAGAAAGTTATGCACCACAGTTATTATCTCAGCTAATTATAAAGACAGAAGCATTAAATTTGCAGCAATTTAAGTTTATGATCTCCGTGGGACAACTTTGAAGACAACAATATGGTGATTACTGCAGTGGAGAAATGGCTAAGAGAACAGAACAAAATGTAGTACAGATCTGAGATACATGCTCTTGTTTCAAGATGGCGTAAAGCCGTTAAAGTTGATGGTGATTATGTTGAGAAGTAGAGATATTTGCTGCACATATGCATGAACATTGCCACTACATTTCAATTGTATGTTATTAACGGTTAAAGAGATAATAATTTCTGACCCGCCCTCGTAATTATTAGATAGTATTGTTTATAGATTGATTGATTGATTGATTGATTGATTTAGGAACCGACATCACAGCATTCGGGGCATTCCCATAAGCGCTCCGTTCCAACCCTCAGCAGCCAGCGAAGAGTTCCAACACTAATAGTACCAGTAGCAATCTGATTATATGTCCGTCTCGCCTTTCCTCTGAGCGTCGAGCGTCGGCCAGATCCCCTCGTCACCCCTCGCTGTCGCATTCTTGCCAGACCATGGTAATCCATTTGCTTCTCCGAGGTGTGCACATGCTTCCACAAGACCGCAATCACGTCTGCCTTATCATGCATCAATACTCCACCAAGTTCTGCAGAGCCAGCCAATCTGACCGCCTGTTCATTCCCCAGCACACCGGCATGCCCAGGAGAAAAGATCCAGACGATGCTTGTCGCCCGTGACTTCCGAAGCGAAGCAAGCCACTCTGCACGAAGCTTGCCTGTCCTCACCCTACTCAGCATGCTTTCTGAGTCAGTTACAATCACGATGTGTGTGTGTGTGTGTGTGTGTGTGTGTGTGTGTGTGTGTGTGCCGTATTCTCCAACCAGCGGAAAGCTGCACTGACCGCCTCCACCCCCATTCTTAAGCTAGCTGTTGTGGTATCATATGCCAGGCTCTCCTGCACCAAACGTCGACCATTAGCTTTTGCTAAGAACCCCCAGGCACTTCTCCTGCCTCTCAACACAGAACCATCTGTGTATATAATCACATCACCCGGAGTAGCATTATCCTGAATTAGTTGCTGGATTTCCACTTCCGTGGCCCCTGCTGGCCATTCCCTGCACGCCCGGCTCAATGTGATTATAACTCTGCACAAGTCTGACTGCTGCGCTGGCACTCTGACCCACTCCTCTCCTAATGTTCTCCAGGATGCACACCTGTCTGATCGTATCCTCCGCCTGAGCCATCCATGATTTCCCTCTTATCAGTCGCTGACCCTTAACTGCGTCCAGCGCCTAATGCAATGGGTGATCTGTGTCTGCAGCTACTCTGAGGTATGCCTTCGCCTGCATCACCTTGAGCCTACCATCAACAGTCGGCAGACCAAGGATGTAACGCATACACATTACTGGGGTATGTCTGGTGCATCCCAGAATGACCCGCATAGCTTTGTTCTGCATGCGCTCTAATATCACCAACTGACTCTTTGAGACAGTCCTAGTCCATAATTAATCACTGAGAGGATCAAGTGCTGGTATAGTGTGAAAAGCATTCTCTGCTCTGTGTCCATAGCAGCCATAGTTTTAAGTGCATTGAGTCCCTTTTGAGATCTTGTCACAACCGTCTCTACATGGTCCTTGAAGGACAGGCTCCTGTCAAATGTGATAGTAATGCTTATTTTGGTGATATATTGTTTAATTGTTCCTTGGTCTGGTGATATTGTTTAATTGTTCCATGCAAGTCTCTAGCGCTGTCTGTTTTAACAGTTTCTCATTATCACTGATTTGCTGCAGTGGATTATATATTAAATTAGTTGTCTTTCAGAAAAAATGCGCCGCTCGCTGAATGACTAGGACCCGGGTTCGAATCCTCGATAAGGTGTGGATATGTTTCTATCGGAGGAAAAAAGCAAACCGTAACCTGCACAGTTATCGGTAACTGCATGCATAAGCCAGGCGGCTTTAATGGCTCAGTGACTCAGGCTCAGGACCCCCCCCCCCCTGCTCTAAACAAGGGCAAGGTGCTGTAGGCAGTAGATGACAAATACTGACACCTTGTCGTCTTGACAGACAGTAGTTTCTTATCGTGTGCTTAAAAAAATGGTATGATAGCTAGTTATACCTCCCCATAGCACAAAGCCTGGGCTGAATTGTAGAGACCATGTTTTGCCCGTTGTTGCCCTGTGTTGCCCATTGTTACCCTGGGTTGCCCGTTGTTGCCCTGTGTTACCATAGGTTGTCCGTTCTTTCCTTGTGTTGCCCTGTATTGTCCGTTGTTTCCTTGTGTTGCCAGCTGTTGCCCTGTGTTGCCCGTTGTTGACCTGTGTTGCCCGTTGTTGCCCTGTGTTGCCCGTTGTTGTACTGTATTGCCCGTTGTTGTACTGTATTGCCCGTTGTTGCCCTTTGTCGCCCGTTGTTGCCCATAGAACGGCCTTTGTCTGAAACTGGCAGGGCAAAAGATCTTGAAAAAAAAAGTTCGTTACATATATTTTACAGGACATCGCAGTCAACCTCAACAATTTTAGCTGTATGCAATTTCTTGGTAAAGTTACATTCAGTAGTTTGTCACTACTAAGCGTAGTATTGCCATTGCGAAGACATCAACAAAAGCGGTAAAATGCTGGTGTTGACAGCGATGTCCTGTAAATAGGATATGCGACAACAAGTTTGCCATTGATTTCTGAATGACCGGCATTCATAACTTAATATGGAAACCAACGCAAAACACATCGCCCACAGCTGTGTTTAGAACTCGGTATTGGAACGAGAGCACGAAAGATCTTTAACCCCCCCCCCCCCCCCTCCCCCTTCCCAACACTTCAGTGAGATAAATGGAGGCCAGGTTACAATGTTAGTGATGCTTAACTACAACCCCACATCCACCCCCCCCCCCCACACACACACACACACACACACTGACGAGTATGTGGGCACTACCGCGCCTCAAATTAAAGTGCCAGTGATGTGTAACCACAACAACCACAAACACACACAGACAACATTCACATAAGACACGAACATGAGTTGGTTTTTGGGCATGGCATTTATTGAGACAACCACCAGCATCTACTCATGGAGATATGGCAGTTACAAGAACATCTACCAGACTGCGATAACCATCGGCAAATTACTGAACAACCCTGTTCATCCCCTGTAACCTTATTCAGTATATTGTGCTAGCTATATTTGTTTTACAAACGAATGGACACTCGATTATTGTTGCGGTCAGTATCATACTTACCGCTTTTACCCCATGGAATTTTCTGGTGAGACCAGAACGATTAAACGATCTGCTTAGACGGGATTCTCGAGCTGTGACTACCAAGTTACCAGGCTGGTAAACTAGCCACTGCACTGCCAGATTCTTGGTAAACTTCAGACTAAAGCAACGTTATATTTGGCCAGATTGTCACATTGCAAATGAAGATACAGGAAACTCCCATTGCAACTAAACTGGCTAGAATCTGCCATAGCAACTGAAGAGATCGCAACGTTCCAGTGTAACTGAAGAGATTAGATTCTTCCGCTGCAATTGAGGAGATTAGATTCTTCCACTAAAACTGAGTTCCCATTTCAACTGAATAGACTAGTTCTCCCATACCAAATGAATAGACTAGTTCTCACATTGCAAATGAACAGACTAGTTCTCCCATTGCAACTAAACTGGCCAGAATCTGCCATAGCAACTGAAGAGATCGCAACGTTCCATTGTAACTGAAGAGATTAGATTCTTCCGCTGCAATTGAAGAGACAAGATTCTTCCACTGCAACGGAGGAGAATAGATTCTCCCATTTCAACTGAATAGACTAGTTCTCCCATTGCAAATGAATAGACTAGTTCTCACATTGCAACTGAAGAGTCTATATTCTCCCATTGCAACTGAATAGACTAGCTCTCACATTGCAACTGAAGAGACTATATTCTCCCATTGCAACTGAATAGACTAGCTCTCACATTGCAACTGAAGAGACTATATTCTCCCATTGAAACTCGTTCTAGTTCTCATATTGCAACTGAAGAGACTATATTCTCCCATTGCAACTGAATAGACTAGTTCTCACATTGCAACTGAAGAGACTATATTCTCCCCTTGCAACTGAATAGACTAGTTCTGACATTGCAACTGAAGAGACTATATTTTCCCATTGCAACTGAACAGACTAGATTCTCCCATACAATATAGTAAAGCAATCATTGAGCTTTCTAAGTCAATTGGTATTATGTTTAAACCATATTCCCACATGCGCTTATAACATAGAAAAGTGTCGTTTATTTTACTAATTGTATATAACCAATACGTTTTTTTTCGCATATCCTATTTACAGGACGTCGCTGTCAACACCAGCATTTTACCGCTGTTGATTTCTTGACAACATTACGCTCAGTAGTTTGCCATTGCTTTCTAAGCGACCGGCTCACATACCCCGTAAGTAACGAACGCGACGCGATCCGCTACCGAATCTCGCGCAGCTGCGTTACCCTACGTGGATATACGGGATTACGGAGAAAGTCGTTAACCCCTTAGTCAGGGAGAACGGCATATTACCAATATAAATCTACATAATTATGTACACACACGGTGGTCAGCATAACCGAATGGATAAAAGCACACGCTCTTAAACTTCCGCTGTGCCGATGTCAAGGTAGCGGGTTTAACCCCTACACCGGTCAGCTGGACTGAAATATTGACTTCTCCTCCTAGACTTGAGGTTGTAAATTACAAGTACCTCTGAAGTCGGAGTGGGTTCCCCTGATGGCAAGGGATACTGGTAATAGGGAAAGCTAATCCACATGCAAAAATCACTCCAGTGCACTGGAAGTAGTGGCACGTGTATGGAGTACGCTTGAGTTAGAAGCGAGGGAACACAAACAAAAATAAATGTACACACATATATAGATACAACATAGTCATGTTATTAAACAGACAATTTGGAATTCAGTTTGGCAAGCGAACATCTAAGTATCATAAACGTAATAATCAGTCAGTGATCGTGTCATGTTTCTAGAATATACGATCAATAAATCACCACACACAAAAATGAGAAGCAGACGGCAAGCTTTACTAAAACAAGATTATCAAGAAACACAATGGACGTTGCGGCCAAAGCCTTCGTCAGCCTAACAAAAAAAAAAAACCCACGCCGACTCAACTACATGAAAAAAAACTGCCCATGAAACCACCACCACCACCACCCACCCACCCACACCCACACACACACACACACACACACACACACACAAACACACACACACGAGTTACTCGTCTGTTCCTTGTTGTGGACTGGTGACGTGTGTGAACAAATCTGCGTGCATGATGACAACAAAGCTGCTAGACCGGAAATGTGGCTATAACGGGAAAGCGGGGTCAAAGGGGTCAAGGTAAATAATGCCACGAGCTCATGGGTTGCCATAGCAACATAAGAAGAGAAAGCCTGGAGAAGGAGGTGGGGGGGGGGGGGGTGTGTCGTTCTGGTAAGAGAACAGTAAAATAGGGAACAGGTATAGACTATACAAAAAAAAGAAGGGGAAGACAGAGAAGTAAATATCTAGATGGCATGGCAATATGGCATGGTCGAGACATGAACACGGAGCTGACCCACGACTCTGGTGATCGTGTGAGACGGCGAAACAAGACCGCCGACGCGTATTGGCATGGCACGCAATAATGATAGACAATACAGCGGGGGGCGACGGTAATGAAGGATGTGGAGAAAGTATAGAATATACGATATTACACAGCGGCGAGAGTGTGGGAAAAGGGGTGGTGAGGGCGGGGGCGAGGGGTTTCTAAATGTAAAGGTGAGGCTTTGTAAAATTTGCAGGGTTGAACAAACCAATCTCCCTGCTGGTAGGGCATAAGTGCCCTCATGTCGTTGTTGGTTGAGGAACAGTTTTTGCTGCTGTGAACTATATTGGCTTTTGTTCAGGCAGATGCCGCCAATGTATCCGTAAACAGAATATATCACCGAAGTGTTGTCTGATATCACATTAACTTGTTTTAAAGTCATAACTGTGACACACCTCTACTCCCCATTTTCCGCCATCCATTTGTGTTTGGTTCAAACCTCCCTTTTGTGTGGCACTGAATGTGATAAAAGATGAAGTGAATTGAAGACATTTAACAACAGTTTTAGTAAAACAAACCATAAAATTGAAGCACATAGGAATGAATAAAAGGCTGGTTTTGTGTAAATGCAATTCACATTCAAACGTAATTTACATTTTCAAACAATTATTGACAATTCATGTGACTATTGAAGTTCAAAAAATTGCATATGTATTACATAATATAAATAAATAATAAGGAATTATGACAAAACCATAATGCCAGCAATGAATAAAGTAAATGCCAAGAAAATGGCAATCGATAAATAAGAGAACATGGCATAAAAGAAGAACATTGAATAGATGGGATGAAAGTCTACATACATGGCGAGGAATAGGACAAGAACATGTAATAAAGAAACAGAAGATTTAGCACACAATAAATACAAGGTTAATAAACTTCGTGGAACTGCGGTAAAGCTCTGGACATGTAAACAATATAAAATAACACAAAGTAATGAGGCTTTACAAAATTATGGAAAACATAGGACGTTACGGCGATTTGCTTTCATCAGCAAACTAATACACAAAACACAACATATAATCACATAGAAGACCCTCCAGTAACTACATTAAGGCATAATGAGCTTTAACTCCGTAATTGTGTTCTGTAAAGTTGCATTACTTTGTGTTATCTTATATTGATAAATAAAAGGACATGGCATAACATAAGAACATTAGAAGAAGAACATAAGAACATTAGAAGAAGAACATAAGCGATTAAACACAAGGCGTAGAAAAGGACAAAAACATGTCATCAGGAAACAGAAGATTTAGCACACGATTAAAAAAAAGACCATGGCATAAGAGAAAAACATTGCATAATTGCATAGATGAGATTAAACACAAGGCGTAGAATAGAACAAGAACATGTAATCAGGAAACAGAAGACTTAATATACGATAAATAAAAGAACATGACATAAAAGAAGAACATTGCATAGTTAAGATCACACATATAGCGTAGAATAGAACATGTAATAAGGAAAGACAACCGCAAGCCTAGACACCGACTTTAAGTGTAGCCCCTTCTCATGTCAGGTTCTATATCTAACTGGGTGGCGTCTGGGCGGAGTCCGCAGCGTCGTCTAAATGTATTTCCATACGTCCAGATCCACTTGTTGACAACTGTGGGAGCAAGAGGATGAGACAAGTCAGTGTTCTGGGGGGAGCTAATTTGTTTTAGTCACTGCTGAGTATGTTTTGGGGAAATTATATTACAGACACACAAAAAAGTTAGTTGTATATCCCTTACAGGACGTCGCAGACAATACCAGTATTTTTTATCTTGTGATCGCTTTGCAACTTTTACGTTCAGTAATTTGCGATTGCTTTCTGAAAGACCGACACCCACGTCATTTCCTTTAAAAAAAACACAAGCGGTATGCTGCCAGATCGCCCGCAACTGTGTTTTGAGCGCGGGTATGCGAGATTACGAACTGCGCTGGTAACCTCTTCGCCACGGAGCCGGCATATTACAGACAGTCCAATGATAATTGGATCAGGGTGTGGCTAATATAGCAATCTTGATTGAGCCAATAAAGATAAGCCACTGCTTATTAGATATGGGCGGAGCTAATGTAGACAATCCAATGCTAATTGAGCGTGGGTGGAACTAATGTAGACAATCCAATGCTTGTTCTGTGTTGGTGGAGCTAATGTAGACAATCCAATGCTAATTCGGTGTGGGTGGAGCTAATGTAGACAATCCAATGCTTATTAGGTGTGGGTGGAGCTAATTTAGACAATCCAATGATTTTTCGGGGTGGGTGGAGCTAATATAAACAAGCCAATGTTTATTCGGTCTGGGTGAAGGTAATATAGAGAATCCAAAGCTTATTCAGTGTGGGTGGAGCTAATGTAGACATTCTAATGCTTATTCGGTGCGAGTGGAGCTAATATAGACAATTAAATGCTTATTTGACGTGGGTGGAGCTAACGAAAATAGTTTGCTTATTCGGTATGGGTGGAGCTAATGTAGACAAGCCAATGCTTCTTCGGTGTGTGCGGAGCTAATGTAGACAATTCAATGCTTATTCGATGTGGGCGGGGCTAATGTAGACAGTCCAGTACTTATTCGGTCAGGGTGGAGTCAGTATAGGTAAACCAATCGTTTTAACTATGAACTGTCAAATCAACACTCAATAGGTGTGGGTGAGTGTAATAAAGGTGTTTTGTCTTTGTTATCATGAAGGAAATAAGTATAGTTCTGGTCACTGCAAGGTCATGGGCACACATTTTGGAGATGAAACATCTTCCATTACCAGAGACTGTATGTTTTGTATTTCAGTCAAAATATGATGAATCTATTCATTTTATATGATAGGTAACGACCGTTATATACTTAGTACGCAACCGACGAGATGCAGCGAAATATGCCAAACGACGAATGTTTAACACTTGTCTGTAGCACTTATATAGTACGAAAGAGAATAAAACAACTCACTCCATTTCTGTCCGATGAGTACAGGGCATCCGGCGTGGTATGTTAAGTCATCTCGTTTGTGTGCTGGTGTATAGCTGTACCAGAACAAAGCCATATTCTGTGGACAGAAAGCACATTAATTTAAGTTGTTTTAAAATACATATACTGCACAGTTTGGAATAATGGGGGAAACGAAGGAACGAAGCAACAGGAAAACGAAGATGATATTAGATGGAAGGGCAGTTTTTAATACCCTAAAGTCTACTCTTCATAAGAAAGGTGAAGTCAGGTCTGAGTCAATTATGCTTGCTTGCTTGCTTGTGTTCATTGGCTTGAGCTCCAACGCGAAGTCCTGTATGTCGGATGAAGGCATCCTGTTGTCCAACATCAGTGTAATGTCATACAGGGCCTGAGGTTTGCGTGAGTATCCATTGTCCCATGTCTGGCTTATTGGTGTGCAGACTGGTGGTTCCTCGCCATACAGGCAGACACTCTCCGACTTCGGAGGATGAGTCAATTATAACTGAGCTACCGTATAACGGTAAACGGTACTGCTTGCTTTCTGTTAACGCCGAATCTTGGTCGGCGCTCACCAAACACGACATCCTACATGGTGCCAACGGCTTCGGGCGAAGGAGCTCAATTGTGAAGGTACACGCATGATCCTGGTGCGAGGAAATGCAATCTAAAGACTAAATGTCATGGCAAGGTAGACCAGGCCTTAAGCCACAGTCTGCAACTAGCATAGAATCGAAGCTCCGACAACCGGACAGTTAGAGCATTGCTTTGCTGGTCGGGCACCTCCCGTATTGTTCCAGATATAGTGGTATTACCTTTCCTCTGAAGTAAATTAGGTAGGTCGAGAGAGGGAATATGCTGCATGGGGAACACAACGTCTCTACAATTAAGCCAAGGCTTTGTGCTATGGAGAAATATAACTCCATTCATGGTCACTCAATGGATGTAGTTGTGCATTTTTGAAGCAGTGTAACAAACTATCGTCTGTCAAAACGGCAAGGTGTCAATAGTAAGAAAGGTTAACATGTGGTTTTCTAGTGGTAGGCAGTAAATTTAAGAGAATTGTAACAAACAGCATAAGTAATATACTTGACATCATACCATATATCTAGGCAAATCTTCTGGCCTAGAGAAACAACAGTAGAAGATACACTCTATGGACCACTGAGTAAGCTAAAAACAAAGACAGTGACGTTTATATAAGAGGCAGCATGGCAGATACAGAAGGTAAATTTCAAACAAAAGAAAGAAGAAGGGAACACAAAAATAAGTGATATCAACAAAGGCACTAACATGCAGTGCTTCAGAAATCACGGTGACTTACTTTCACGGGAGCAACAGACATCCCCACTCGGGTGAACACCGTCGATCCCCCTCTTTCAACATCACTCAACTGCAAAAGACAAAGGTCATCATTGGTATTGAATAAGCAATTTATAAATTAGAATAACGAAGACACAAACAATCGATTTCACGATTTATTGCCTGGCATATTTCGCTGCATCTAGTCAGGTACAAACTGCAGAATTTACATAACATAAACTAAAGTGATTAGATAAATCCTTCAAGTTGAAATATACAAGACACATATCCACACAGTACTTTGAATTGTCTAGTAATTTTTAACGGATTATCATGCCTTTATGTTTGGGAAAACAAAACAAACACAAACAAAAAACTGGCTGCTGTAAATTAATGGTGATTGCTTCTTTCGGCTAAGCATACGACCATTTTGTGTGTTAAACAACACACGAAACGCGTTGTCTCTATCAATCGCGTGGTCGGTTTCCAAAATATGACGTCCAATCGATGACGTAAGAGATGTGTGGTGTGTCGGCTTGGCCGAGTTCCCAAAGTCTTTGTTCATTACTCTATCAATTCAGTTGGGTATGTATTCGATCACCCTGTTGTTTAAATGCCTCTCTGTTCTGTCGATGTAGGTAAACTGGCACCTGCATGCACATCGATAAATACAGTTGGATTTGGCGTACATAGGGACATTTTCTTTTACTGCTGGGGCGGGAATAGGTGTGGTTCTGTATCTAATAACTGGAGTTGCAGCACAGTATGTTCGGCCGACTGCTGTAATGAGCCGTTCCTGTAAACGTTGCATTACGCCATCCCCTCGAAAGATTAGCCGGATAAATGCCTTGAGTTAAGGGACGGATGTTTCGTCGGGTTTTGGTTTCGGCTGTTGGCAGTGGCGCTTTATAATTCCAGTGGAGTACCCATTCAGGTGTAAGACATTCTTTACAACTACAAATTCCTCTGTCAGTGTGTCCTGGGTGCATATATTGTAGCTTAGTGCGGACCCTGTTTGGCCGAGCTAGATACTAATCTGCTATACTATACTACTATACCGCACTATTATACCTCACTATTATACAGCTATACTGTGCTACTACACAATACTACTATGTTATGCTATACTGTACTATACTACCATAATATAATATTAAACTATATTACTATACTATACTAGTATACGGGCTGTTGGTTTGTCGAGATTCCTGTCTGTTCCACTTTTCACATGGGGCAGTTAGGAGCAGTTTGTTTAAAATTCACTGGCACGGAAACGGAGCATAATGGGGCGACCCTTTGCCGTGAAGTTGGAACCGCGAATAACTAACTAACTACTATACTATACTACTAAACTATACTACTCTACTATACTACTATACAATTCTACATTACAATACGACTAAGCTATACTACTATACTATATTACTATACTACATGACTTTTCTCCTCAACACATGCAGTCTGATGTCCTGTTCAAGGACCGAGGTATAGACAAGAAGACACTGTCAATGTTTGTCTACGCTAGAGATGGCGAGAGTGGGCCCACGGCAGCGGCCGGAACCTGCAGTCCGACAAGATACTTACATAAATCAGGAATGTGGCGATTCTCTCTCCTGAAAACTGGAGCTCTTTCTGTGTGGTGGCAGTCTGAAATAAATGTGACACATTCTTGTAACAAATATTAGAACTGTGTGATGGCAGATTACTGAAACATAGGTAGTATTTCATTGTCACCACCCCCCCCCCCCCCCCAATCCATTGTGTCCAGGACCGTGAGGTAGATTTTCTCTGTATGATGCAAGTCTTTGAAATGCCGCCCCTTGCATGTTTTTTTTTTTCCTTTAAAAATGCCGCCCCCTTATGAAACCGCCTAACGGTCACCTATCTGTATCATAGCACAGCACGGCCCTGAATGTTTCCTCCGCGGGTTTCCGTTTTTCAAAAAGATCGACCTGCTGAAAAAAAAGTGCCCTGGCTCTGGAAAAATGTTAAGAAAATTAGAAAGAAAGAAAAACAAAAGACTCGCAATACAATATTCATAGCATGTAAATAGCTTAAGTGGGTACGAAAGGCAAGGGGAAACAGTAAATAAAACTTCAAATAATAAATTTATAGGCAGTAACAACAGCAGCATACGAAGGTGACTCATGAACCATTCTCAATCACAGAAGAATTTTTAAAAAAGTTCTTAACATACCGCAGAAAAACAACAGAAGAAGAAATATAACAGGGGGGGGGGGGCATTGATCAAGAAAATGGAAAGAAAAAGAAGAAGCAAATTTTTATATTCTACAAGAAATCAACATCGAAGACAGTTGGCTTATAAACACTGTCGTGTCTGGATATCTCGGCGGGGTAGTGGTGCATGATAAGGCAGACGTGGTCGGGACCATTTGGAATGACGGGTATTGTGAGTATTGTGTCTGACACACCAAACTCGGAGTTAAGGCCTGGCGGAGATATAATTAGACTGGCACCATTAATGTTGAGACTCTTCACTGGCTGTTGAAGAAGTGGACTGGAATGTCTCGAGTGCTTTGATGTCGGTTCTTGACTCGACTCATCCGTGACACAAACCCTTTTGTACCAAACTAAGATTGGTCGTTACCTAGATCATAATGCTCCTCCTATATTACTGCAGAGTGGAAGCTGAACTATCCACCTGTCTCACACCACAAATCACCACTACAGCACACATCCGCTAGTCAGTGAACAAGATTGAGTTTGCGCACATAATATCCATTTAATGACGAATTAACACGGAACCCACACAACATATAAATTCAGGAACAATAATTCTCTCAGAATATATCTTCATCACAACCGAACACTCGACTAACACTGCCTCTCAAGGCCTACTTAATCTCATCCACCACGACAGTTTTACTAGCCACTCTTCCCGGCCCGAATTCACTCGATCCAACCAACTCTGGATCTAAGCCACCGCTAACTATCCGACCCTCTCTCTAGGGCTAGGCTTCACTCACTATGTCTGCTGATAACCGGGCTCAGTCTTTAATCCTTACTCTCAGACTTCCTGTCACTGAAAACCCACAGGGCAGAGTTCTATCACTAACTCCCCTATCATTCACTTTCGCAGACCATCGACCTACGCTTGTCGGGTCCCAACACCCCGCGGTTTCTCACTGAACAAAACACAGCTCGGAGTTCTCTCCTTAACTCAGCTATCCTTCCATTTCCCGGACCTCCGACCTCTCCTGTCGGTTCCCAACACTCAACTGTCCCCTCAATGTTTTTTCACTGTCCTTTTAAACCTTCTTTTCAGCCCTCTCCCCCACACCTTTCCCCGTTTATCTTCTTACTTTTCCTTTCCGGGGAATGCCTTTTCACCCCGTGAACTTGTTTATATTGTAACATTGCTATCCAGGACACTCACCTTAATTATAGTGAACCCAGGCATGTGTCAATCCGAAACATCTCTCATGTCTCCAAAATGTCTCTCATGTCTCCGAAACGTCTCTCATGTCTCGGAAACATCTCTCATGTCTCTGAAATGTCTCTCATGTCTCCGAAATGTCTCTCATGTCTCCGAAACGTCTCTCATGTCTCCGAAATATCTCTTATGTCTCGTATTTCAGTTTCTGTCATCCGCCGCTTCTTCTTCTTCCAAGAACAATTCGTGTTATCACTGTTCTTTCGAAAGCACCGTGGCGTTTATTATGATCAAAATACGCTATTTGAAAAGCTACTGATATTACAATACAGGATGTTTGTAAAGTCTCACTACACTTTGTATGTAGAACAGCTGTTTGTTAGAGAGTATGTTTTCCGTGTGCAAGACAGAAAACATACCCTCCAACAAACAGCTATTCTACATACAAAGTGTAGTGAGACTTTGCAAACACTATGTTTAACGCATATAAATAGCTTGTGTGGATGTGAAAGGCAGGGGAAAACCAGCACATTAGTTTCCTAGAAGTTTATGGGTTGTAAGGAAGACTGATGTATTCATTCCAATCCAATATTTTCGAGGAGGGAAAAATTCTGCCTCGTGCAACCGGCTTCTGCAGCGTCGGTTATAATTGGGGTTCGTTGTTTTGTGAGTTTTGATATCTTTCCTTGCTTTGTTCTCTTCCCAGTTAGTCCTAAAATAGGACTGGTTATATTTTCTTCCCTCTGCTCTTCCGGTTCCTTTGGTCTTATGGGACTCTGGCTGACTGTCATTTTCATTATTGCGTTGAATCTGTCCCGATGAGGACCGGTCTTTGATGTAGTTTGAAATGACTTGTTTATAAAGAAACAAACCACACATCTCATAACCTAATAGAAGAGAAAGTCACATGGAATTTACAGCCCAACAGTCACTGAACAACTAAGCGTGTACAATATGTGGTCAGATGCGAACCTTGTCCACTCACCTCAAACGGATCCATGTGAACTTCATAGTGTCCGCCTAGCCCGTAGTTGACCACCTGAGTAGAAACATTCACACTTCTATACTTTGAAATAATACAAAGCTGTCTCAATTAAATACTCTAAATGCCTTTTGTTAACCGTTTGTTCACCTTTTGTTAACTTAAAAAAATCTTTTGTTAACCTCTTGTTAACCTTTTGTTAATCTTTTTTAGCCTTTTGTTAATCTTTTGTTAACCTTTTGGCGATCTGTTATTAACCTCTTGTTACCTTTTTATTAACCTCTTGTTAACATTTTGTGAACATTTTGTTAACCGGCACTGTGACTTATGGGATAGTGAGACTGCGTTGAGCTTCCTTCTGTAACCGAGGGGAAAAGACAAGAGAAAGACTGATGTTTCCTTTGCTATGGTGCTAAGAGGTAGAGAGTAACTCTGACTTCGTTGTGACCAAAGAAGAAAAGGAGTAAAAGAGAGAGAGAGAACCTCACACCGCCCTCAACTGACAAACAAGATGATAGTAATTAGATGAGAAGGGGCGAGATCTTGGACACGGGCCTCAACTCTGGACATTGACTGTCATATTTGAGGACCAGACAGTGAATTAAGGTGTCAGATTGTGGTAGAAATAGTGGTTGTAAAAACTAAAAGAGACTAAACAAACAAATCAAGGACAGTACAAAAAGATCTTGTATTTATCAACTACTACAACTCCTGTGACAATTTGTGTTTAAACACATTGAATAATACATTTAAGTTCCATAACAGACAACTGCAGACATCAAACATCAACAAAGGGTGGTCCCTATCCAGTCACCAGAACGTAAGAAACAGGGTACACCAAGTACCACAACTTCAAACAGTAGCTGAGTAGAATGACACAATAAAGTTCTTTGACACAGACAACAATAAGACACTACAAAAACATAAGTTACACAACATAAACCTTAAGACGCGACATAAACAAAAGAGTTGTGACAAAAATTACTACACCACCATTAACCCAGTCGTGCTGACACTAACTAGTCAGCCACTCCACTGCAAAACCTTTCAAGTTCTAAATTCAATAACTATAGGCAAGGGCGCCTCATAACTTGGTTTGGTGGACTACAGAAAGACCAATTCTACCTGTGCACGCGTTTTTATACTGGGGTCGGAAGAATTCTCAGGGTTCCAGACCAGTGGTAGTCCGCGCCCTCTGGCGGAGTTCCACTATCATCTGGAGCCGAGTACACTTCAAAAAGCACTGGCAAACTTTACATAGTAAGAAACCTCTACACCCAAGGGTAGACGAGGAAAGACACAGCAAGAGACCTCTACATTCTAAAGTAGAAGAAGAAAGACACAGTAAGAGACGTTTACATCCAAAGATAGAAGAGGAAAGAAACGGTAAGAAATCTCTACGCCCAAGGGTAGAAGAGGAAACACTCAATGATACCTGAAAAGCTTCTCCCGAACTTGGCCCATCAGGCAACCTCTGCGATGTGCCAAGGCCTGTTATATGCTCTATCCTCTTGGCCACGGATGTGGCAGCAGGCGACTCCCCGTCATAGATCCATGCTCTGGGAAACCAGAGGGGGGGGGGGGGTTCGAATGATCAAATAACACATTTACATCAAGATTATGTTCATGTGACGATGGGTATGATGATGATGATGATGTTCAATAGATGACGTTGTAATGTACGGCTGCTATTTTGCTGAAGATGAGGATGTTTAGATTAATTATACGTTAATGGTGATGGTTTAGTTGATTTTGATGTTTAGTTGAATTTAATGTTTAGGTGATGTAACATTTAGTTTATGAAGATGATATTTGGTTTAAGTTTAGTTATTCATGATGCTTTGTTGATTGTGATGGTTAGTTGATTAATGTGTTGTACAGATGCTCTTTAGTTGATGAATATGTTATAAAGATGCTGTTTAGTTGATGAATATGTTATACAGATTATGTTTAGTTAATGAATATGATGTACATATGCTGTTTAGTTGATGAATATGCTGTTCACAAGCTGTTTAGTTGATGCATTTGTTGTATCGATGCTTTTTAGTTGATGAATATGTTGTACAGATACTGTTTAGTTGAAGATCATGCTCAGATGAGGATAATGTACAGATGAATTTTCAATGACAATGTTTATTTGATTTTGATGTTTAGTTGATAATGGTGTTTAGTTGGTGTAATATTTAGTTGAAGGTAATGATATTTATATATTATTTAGTTGATTCTCATTATGATGAAATTTTATGTAATCGATGATGCTGATGCTCTATGTTAATGATGCACAGATGATGTGATGAATACTTCCATATAAACATGTTAAATTGTTGATGTTACACACTTGATGATCACTTTTACACTGATGATGATCAGATGATGGTGGTTACGTTTAAATGATTATGTTTATTTGATGTTGATGATGAATACAGGAGATGTTTAAATATGCTGATAATATTCAGATAAAAACTTTCAAATAAAGATGTTAAGTTGAGGATGGTTAAATGGTTTATGGTAACTGTGTCCAGAAATTGATGTTTAGATGATGGTTAGTTAGTAAAAATGTTTATAGATGTTTAATTAACTGCATATTGTCATGTGTCTATCCTAGGGTGCTGATGGTGATGTTCGCATATTGATGCTGTTTCGATAATAGCTTAGTTGATGCCATGATGGTGTTGATGATGTATTGGGTAGTTAAAGACCATGATGTTCTGATAATGTTCAATTGATGAAGATGATGTTCAGATTATGGCGTTCATCTGATGGTGACGAATGTTCAGATAGTGTTTAGCTGTAGCTGAAGATGTTCAGATTACGATGTTGTTCAAAGATGTTTTGTTGATGATGATGCTCAGATGATGTTGCCCAGAGATTTAATTGATATTAACAATGTTCAAATGATGAAGACGATGACGATGATGTTAAAAAAGACAGAAAAGAAAAGGACTCACAGATCACTGGTTCTGACATCAGATACGAAAGCGTCATCCACCCCAACTTTTCCCCGGACGAGCTGAAACACCCAAGGACAGAAGAAGTTGTCAGCGGAAGGCTTGTAGAAGTAAACGGTTACAGGTTAAGAAAACGCGGGTCTTTTACTGCTGCTACTGCTTTTGCTACTACTGCTGCTACTGCTGCCACTACTGCTATTGCTACTACTGCTGCCACTACTGCTATTGCTACTACTGCTGCCACTACTGCTATTGCTACTACTGCTGCCACTACTGCTACTGCTATTGCTACAACCACCACCACCACCACCACCACCACCACCACCACCACCACCACCACCACCACCACTACTACTACTACTACTACCACCACCCCATCACCACCACCACTACTACCACTTACTGCTGCTGCTGCAAATACTGCTGTTAATGCTGCTGCTACACTACTACCAGTACTAATCCTACTGCTACTAATGCTACAGCTGCTACAATAACAATAACTACTATTACAACAACAACTACTACTACTTTATGCACACACATGCACACATATTCACACACACTCACACACGCATACACTCACTCACACACGCATACACTTACTCATACAACCTAGAAGAGAGACCATGTCATATACCCACAACCATTCAAAAACTAAGGATATTGCCCCAGGAATAGACCAAATTTGCCAATGCTTGCTGTATCTAAGTACTATGGACTTGTGTGGCCTGAATTAACGATAGTCCATTCTGATCATTTTATTTTATACAGCAAACAGGCATGTTTCCGTAGCAACATTCTTCTTATAGTTCATGCCGTATGGCGTCGGTGACCATGTCTGTCCACAGCCTTCTGTCCCGTGTACTGCCAGTTATGTCTGATACTGATGTCCCTCCATGCTGTGATGTCAAACTGTCCAGCATCTTCTCCCTTGGTCTCCCCCTGCTTTCTTCCTCCCCCCCCCCCAACCTTCCCATTGTGACGACATACTCCAGCTTTTCCCGTCTCATGACATGCCAAAAGAATATGGACTGTCTTCTGATGCGAGTAACGAGTTCTCTTCTCAGCAATCTACGAATGTGAATTACGTACGAGCATGTCAAAAATAATGAAACTGTATCACTTGTTGGGGTATTGGTGCATGACAAGGCAGATTGGTTAGGGACCGTTGGAATCGCTGTATAGTGCAGATGAATGGATAGATCACGGCCTGGAGAGAGTGGTGCTGCAAGAAGTGACCAGAGGATCTGGCCGACACTCAAAACTCTGAGGAAAGGCCAGACGGACACATAATCAGACTGCTGCTGGTACCAGTAGCATTTGGGAATCTTCGCTGGCTGTTGCAGATGAGGACTGGGTACATTTGGGAATGTCCCGAATGCAGTGATGTCGGTTTTTGACTCAATTCACAATGTTTGAGGAATACACAATAAATCACCCCAAATCACTGTATACCCGGACACAGAATATCACAGTTCTTGAGGCATACACCATAAACTACTCCACATCTTTCTGTATATTGTGACACTGATAACTACTGACTGGCACCTTACTGGCTTGACAGACGATAGTTTATAAAATGGAGTTACACCTCTCCATAGCACAAAGCCTGGGTTGAATTTAGAGACCATGTGTTTCCCAAGCAACATGATATTTCTCTCGGCCTGCCTAGTTTACTCCAGAGGAAAAGTAACACCAATACATCTGGAACAAGACAAGCTGCAGAAGCTGCCGGATCAGCAAAGCAGTGCTCTAACTGTCCGCCGGTCCTAGCTTCGATTCTTGACCAGTTGCCATCCAAGACTTAGAGCTTGGTCTGCCCTGCCATGACATTTAGTCTTTAGGTTGCATTTCCTCGCACTTGGATAAGGCGTGTACCCTCCTAATTGCTCTCCTCCGCCTGAAGCCGTTCGCACAATGTGGGGTGTTTGAGTCTGGTAAGCGCCGCCCAACATTCGGAGCAAGCTTTTTTGTCACCAAATTTTCCAATTTATTTCTTCTAATAACATGCCCAAAAGAATTTGTCTACATTTAATTTCTCTAATCAGTTACTATTTTCATTTGTTTCTTGTAGGACTCAGTCATTGGTTTTTTTTTTTTTTTTTTTTTGTCTGCCCATGGTTTTCTCTGCATTCTCCTCAGAAACCACACTTCCACAGATGTCTTTCAGCTTGACTGTACTACTGGCTTGATGATATAACCAATACATGAATATTCAAACAATATCGACAAGACAATCAACACCAGGCGTACCTTATTCTGCACAAAATTCTTCATCTGACTGCCTTCTTCATCAGAGATGACATGGTAGAATACGGAGGCAAACGGGACAACAGAGAGGATCTCCTCCTGGAACCTGTAGTAAGGTAGGATGGTTTCACGGTATCTGCAGAAAAGTGGGTGTTCTTTCGTCTCCTGGTGAAAGACAGTATTGTGGTTTGTGGTCATAGCCTGCTTCGTCTTACTTTACAGTTAGTTGCGTGATCTTTACAGGACGTCGCAATCAAGTCCGGCATTAATTGGCTGTTTGTGATTTTCTGTGGGACCATGTGGAGAAGGCGGGGGAACAGATTGAGAACCCGTGTGTGGAAAGAATGATATTGCAGGGGATCGGCAGGGGTTCTGGAAGAATCTCAAAACTGAGAGGGTAGACCAGGAGAACTTTTAATCAAATACCGGTTGGAGCGATTATTAGTATGCTCTTCGCTGGCTGTTGAACGGTATGGGAATATTCTGAGTGCAGTGATGTCGGTTCTTAGCTTAACTCGACTCAACTGTGATTTTCTAGGAAATGGTACCTCCGCTGTTTGCAGTAATGTAAGCAAATGTTTTTACAAGTAAAAGTGTATACCCAAATGCAACATCCAAGTACATGGAACCAATCTGAAACACGTCAGTGTATTGAAGTATTTTGGGTACTGTAATAACAGCAGATGGGAGATGTATTACGGAAAATAAATTTAGAATGGCCCAAGGAAAGGCAACATTTCACGAGATGAAGAATATTCTCTGTCATTTATCTTTGTATATCGAGGTGAGGTAAGGTGAGGTTGGTTGGTCGGCCGGTCGGTCGGTTGGTAAGTCCGTCCGTCCTCCGCCCGTCAGTCAGTAAGTTAGTGAGCTGGTTGGTTCCTTGGTTGGTTGGTTGGCTGGTCGGTCGGTCGGTCAGTCAGTCCGTTAGTTGGTTTGTTTATTAGTTAGTTAGTTGGTTGATTGGTTGGTTAGTTCGCTGGCTGGCTGGGTAGTTGGTTGGTTGATTGGTTGGGTGGCTGGCTGGTTGGTTGGTTGGTTGGTTGGTTAGTTTGGCTGGGTTGTTGGTTGGTTGGTCGGTTGGTTTGGCTGGGTAGTTGGTTGGTTGGTTGAGTGGGTGGCTGGCTGGTTGGTTGATTGGGTAGTTATTTAGTTAGTTGGTTGGTTCGCTGACTGGCTGGGTAGTTGTCTGGTTGGTTAGTCAGTTAGTTGGTTGGTTGGTTGATTGGTTTGCTGGCTGGCTGGGTAGTTGTTTGGTTGGTTAGTTAGTTGGTTGGTTGGTTATTCAGTTAGTTAGTTGGTTGGTTAGTTCGCTGACTGGTTGGGTGGCTGGCTGGCTGGTTCATTTGTTGGTTGGTTGGTTGGTTGGATGGTTGATGTTCTTACACTCTGGGTGACAGTTGTCCAGTCGCTCGATGAGAGATGTGGTCAACATAATACCGGCTGACTTCACTTCCCAGAACATTCTGCGGTAACCATTGTAGGGTGAGTCGATCTCGGAGCACATGTTCCTTTTTTTTAACGTCTGCCTCGATTGGGATTCGAACAAATAACCACTGGGTAGGCAGGCTGGGGAATGGCAACTGTGCCACTGTGGCTCTTTGTGGGCAGGAATAGGCATACTAGACAACAAAAAGAAGAGGGGAGGTGGAAGAGGCAGGAGAAGAAGGAAGGAATGGAAGAAGAAGAAGAAGAAAAGAAGAAGAAGAAGAAGAAGAAGAAGAAGAAGAAGAAGAAGAAGAGAAGAAGAAGAAGAAGAAGAAGAAGAAGAAGAAGAAGAAGAAGAAGAAGAAGAAGAAGAAGAAGAAGAAGAAGAAGAAGAAGAAGAAGAAGAAGAAGAAGAAGAAGAAGAAGAAGAAGAAGAAGAAGAAGAAGAAGAAGAAGAAGAAGAAGAAGAAGAAGAAGAAGAAGAAGAAGAAGAAGAAGAAGAAGAAGAAGAAGAAGAAGAAGAAGAAGAAGAAGAAGAAGAAGAAGAAGAAGAAGAAGAAGAAGAAGAAGAAGAAGAAGAAGAAGAAGAAGAAGAAGAAGAAGAGAGAAGAAGAAGAAGAAGAAGAAGAAGAAGAAGAAGAAGAAGAAGAAGAAGAAGAAGAAGAAGAAGAAGAAGAAGAAGAAAGAAGAAGGAAGAAGAAGAAGAAGAAAAGAAGAAGAAGAAGAAGAAGAAGAAGAAGAAGAAGAAGAAGAAGAAGAAGAAGAAGAAAAGAAGAAGAAGAAGAAGAAGAAGAAGAAGAAGAAGAAGAGAAGAAGAAGAAGAAGAAGAAGAAGAAGAAGAAGAAGAAGAAGAAGAAGAAGAAAGAAGAAGAAAGAAGAAGAGACTAAGAAGAAGAACAAAAAACAAAAACAAGAATTGCAACAATAACATCTCCTGAGAACATAGCGTATCAATATGGAAGCACTATACTCGAGTTTCGCCCTCATTTGAACTCATCAGTAGTGCATATCCCTGACCGGATCCGGAAACAGTCCCGGATCACGTGTGTGAAGCGGGTGAAGCACGTGATCCGGGACTGTTTCCGGATCCGGTCAGGGATATGCACTACTGATGAGCTCAAATGAGGGCGAAACTCGAGTATAGTGCTTCCATATTGACGTGGATAGGCCTTAGGTTCATATCAGAATGCGATCGGCGTTGCCAGTAGTGGGTTGTGCTCAATATTTAAATTTCAAATCCCGAAACAACCACATAATCAACATAGCGTATAACAATTAAAGAAACAGCATATACAAACGCCCATATATCACGACATACACTTTTATAACGAATGGGGAAAGATTAACCCTTCTGAATCACTCAACAACAACAACAACAACAACAACAACAACAACAACAACAACAACACACTAGCAACAACAGCAGAGACTGAAATAGCAGTACTAAGAAAGTTGAAGCGGGAAACGACCTACCGCCGGGTAGTGCCGGTTCTCTAGGCTGCACAGACGGCTGAAGTTACTGAAGTAATAATGCTGCGTCGGCGGCTCAGCTCGGGGCTGAGTGACAAGTTCAGCGTCCAGTTCCTGGACGTCCCCAGCAGTTGGATCTGGACAGGCAGGAAAAAGAAAATATCAGTTGGGTTCATAAATACAAATATGTATTATTATTTGGCAGCATGTTGTACTTCATGGAAACAAAAACAATGAAATACAGAGGTTCTAGAAAAACTGGGAATGAAAAGAGAGTTGATGAAAGAAATAAAATACAGGCAGGTGAAATATTTCGAGCACGTTAAAAGGTATAAAACTCTTATAAAAACCATACTAGAGGGCAAAGTTAAAGGCAAGCGAGCAAGAGGTAGACATCGATACAAGTGGGAAGATAACATCAAGAGATGGACGAACATCAGCCTGACAGAATTTATAGTCAAGGCGAGAGACAGACAGTGTTGGAGATCCATTACAGCTAACCTTCATTGTGGAGACGGCACCTGAATAATTGATTTTTTGGCGCTGACAGAAGAAGAATAATGGAGTAGATTACGGTCCGATGTGTTTTTTATTTGGCTTATGCTGGTGTTACATACAATACTGAGACCTATGGTGCTATTTCAATGGTTATAAGCGAATTCTATCCATATTCCACAGTTGTGGGTTCGTGTCTATGATAGACCTGGCTAACGAAGACACATTTTAGGGGTGTCTAGTAGTAGTTGGTCAAGCGTCGAAGTACACATGCTCCTGCAGCGAGACGCTGTCGGAATTTGAAAGAGACAGGTTCAAATCTCGGTCGGTAACTATAGCTTTCGATTTTTATATTGTTTGATGCATCCTCTAGTCTCTACTTTTAATTTTCTATGAACGCCAAACAATACATGTGTTCATTTAGGAATAAAATTAACAAGATTTAGAATTTTCTACATTAGCGCAATCAGAATGGTCTTTAATGTGGTCATAGTCAACCGACGTCGGCATCTGCGACTCCTGCCTTTACTACGATATTACTATCTGATGTTGGTGTCTGGGACTTTAAGGTTAGTGGAGGGATGGAAATCAACCGTAGGCTGATCTCATTCATGGGAAGAATTACTGTGATTCTCTTGCAGTCTCGCACCGGGGGCAGTTTGTAGTATTCGACAAGCTTCATCACAGTGAAAACCCCACAGAGGACAGAGTCTATAGAGTTTGATCTTTCTTGTAGTGCACTGACTGAAATGTGAAACAGAAATGTGCCATCCTAGCTTGTGGTCATCCCCGAAACTGTCACAAATGATGCAATGCAGTCATGTCTGAAATTGTAACACATCATGCGCCGTGATCAAGCACGAAAATTGTCAAAACTCACAAATAGCGACGACATATAGTCATGCCTGAGACTGTTAAAATGATGCCAAAATTCCCCACAGTCTTAGTGGTATGCCGGCTTCGTGGCTTAGAGGTTATGACTTTTCTCCGTAATCTCGTATACTCTCGTGGGTAACGTGATGTCGGTGAGAATCGGGAGTGGTTCGAATCGCATCGGTAACTTACGGGGTATGTGAGCCGGCCGCTCAGAAAGCAATGGCAAACTACTGAGCGTAATCTTGCCAAGAAATCAACATACAGCTGAAAGATGCTGGTGTTGACAACGATGTCCTGTAAAGGATATGCCCCCCAAAAAAACAAAAAAACTTAGTCGTATCGATTCATTCACATATATGTCAGCCTGCTGTGGAAAGCGAAGGTAGGCAGGCAGGCCGCCCAACAGACTAATTACTGACAAACATATTTTTTAAATGGTTCGCCATTCGCCAATGTAATTAAGGCAGTGGTTCTCAACCGGTGGGGAATTCCCCCCAGGGGGAAATTGTAGGGTTTCGGGGGTGGGGTGGGGCTGGGGGGGGGGGGGGTTAAGATCATTTCAAGATCGCGTTATTACAAGCACCGATTACTTGATATTGTTTTTTCCTTCATACTTTATGGTTCTGTACGTCTCACCCGTCTGAAATTCATGTTATAACTTAAGTAGACTCGCAAATCACGTTTTATGTGGACGTCTAGACTTGTTTCAGTATATGTTTACCTTCCATTATTACGTATACTGTGTATACTGTGCAGGGGCGGGGGCGGGATTTTTAGAGTGGAAATAAGCGGGGGGGGGGGATGACGTTCTGAAAATATGGTGAAGGGGGGCACGGTCCAAAAGAGTTTGAGAACCACTGAATTACGGTTTAGTTCATTCGATTTCCTGTATCCCCAGCTCGCCTTGTGCATGCCAAACAAACTGTTCAAAGTTCTTGTAATGATTTATGTGTTTAGAGCTTCAAGTTTCAGCGCCGCACAGTGCTACGGGCCAGATATTAAACCGAACCAGTTTACAAAACCTATTCGCATTTGGTTTACGGTGCTAAACTCATGATGTGTTTTAGACCAATCGGCACCCGAAGAGTGATTTGGTCTGTATCATGCCGATCGCCTTTACTCCCCAAAACATTTACTAGTACCCGTAGCAGGCTTAGGCGAACATGACACCCAGTTCTGATTGAAACATCCGCCCCGATGTGGATTTGAAACCGGGAAGCTGGTGTCTAGTACCTGCACTACCACAGTTCCCGGGCCAGATATGCGATGAACTAACCGCTCTTTCCTGAGAACAGCTTATTGTTGAGGTCACAGAACGAACGCACGAACGAACACACGAACACGAGAAAAAAAAAAAACCACACGCACGCACGCGCGCGCGGGCACACGCACACAAGTCCAGTGGCAGGAACCAGCTGTGTGTATGTGAAGTATTAGAAACATCATATTCTTAAAGACTGCCTTCACAAAGGAATAGGCGGCCAGTATTTTCCTCTCGTAGCGAGTAACGACAGCTGGCAACGAACCCTCACCCACAAGCATCTTGGCATTATGAGTGTAACGCCCTAACCACTACACCAACAAGCCGTTACTTACATACCCCTATGTTGTAAATCCCACTTTTGTAAAAACTATTTTGTTACGAAACAGATACATAAGCCTTGAATTCAGACTGACTTATTTGGACAACGACCTTGGAACGTTAAGGACTTTTGAGATTTGGAACATGGAATGTACGGACCCTATATCGAGCTGGAGCGGCCGAAGAACTAACCTGGGAGCTGGTTGAGTATAAAATGGATATAACAGCAATTCAAGAAATAAGGTGGCCAGGAGCAAAATGGAATTATTGTAATATATGGAGGACACACCCAAAATAAACATGAATTAGGAACAAGGTTTGTCATCAAAAAAGAATTATGGGGGAACGTTCTAAACTTTAAAGCTGTTTATGACAGGATTGGTAAATTACGAATAAAAGGTAAATGGAAAAATATAACGATTTTTAATGTACATGCACCTACTGAAGAGAAAGAAGATGATATTAAAGATGACTTTTATAATGATCTGGAAGATGTCATAGAAGAAACCCCCAAACAGGGCATCCTGATTGTGCTGGGAGACTTCAATGCAAAAATAGATAGAGAGCAAACTCATAAAAAAAAGTGGCCGGTATGGAAAGCCTACATACAACTTCAAATGAAAATTGATCGAGAGTCATCAACCTGGCAGAAGCCAAAGGACTGCAGATTAGCAGTACCAGACTACAAAGAAAGGATATACACAAACAAACTTGGAAATCATGTGACAAGAGAACCTATAATCAAATAGATCACATTTTAATTAACAACAAAAATGCATCAAACATACAGCAAGTTAGAAGTTATAGAGGAGCTGAGTTCCACAGCGACCACTTCCTCGTTAGAGCATAATTTAAAATAAATATTAAGAGAGCTTTCCATGCTAAACTACAAAGGTTACAACCAACATATAACAGAAAAACTACAAGAAAGTACAGACAAAGAGAAATTTGCAGATGAAATAAAATTTAAACTTGAAATTCTACAAAGCCTGTTGGAGGAAAACGTTGACCAAACTTGGTTGAACATCAAGAATGCAATTCAAACTACAGCAGAAGAATGTCTCGGCGTGTTAACCATGCATAGAAAGAACAGGTGGTTCAATAAAAAATGTGAAGAAGCAGTCATCAGGAAAAAGAATGCCAGACAGTTGTGGTTAAATGGCATCAACAACATCCAAAATGAAATGCAATATAGAACTGAATGTAAAGAGGCTACAAAAATAGTTCGGCAGCAGAAGCGAGAATATATGAGCAATATAATCAAAGATATGGAAACTAATCACCAGAAAGACGAATCCAGAAAGTATTTTAAAGAACTGAAGTCAATGAAACAAGGGCACCAACATAACACATATGGTTTAAAAGACAAAAAATGGGAATATGATAAATACCAATGGGGAAATGTGTAACACATGGAAAGAATACTTTGTTGAATTACTAAATTGTGAAGCTCCAAATAACACTTTCCCACAGGAAGCGGTTCTAACATGTGAACCACAAATTGAAGAACCTACTTTTGAAGAAATCCTATATGTAATAACACGACTTAAAAACAATAAAGCAACTGGGGCTGATGGAATTGCTGCTGAATTTATAAAGGCAGACGGCCACGCATTACATCTAAAGCTATACGAACTAATAATAAAAATCTGGAAAACAGAAGAAATACCCCAATGACTGGAAAGAGTCATTATTGATACCAATCTTTAAGAAAGGAAACAAGTTCCAATGTGAAAATTATAGAGGAGTATCACTCCTATCCACAAGCTATAAGATACTATCCGCGGTATTACTAAATAGACTAAAACCATATTCAGAAGACATATTAGGTGACTACCAGGCGGGTTTCAGACAAAACAGATCAACAATAGATCAGATATTTATCTTACAACAAATAGCCGAAAAAATGGGAATATAAAAGAGATCTCCATAACATTTTTGTGGATTTTAAAAAGGCTTACGATAGTGTCCAAAGGAATAATCTATGGAATGCTATGCAGGAATTTGGAATACCAAGGAAGTTAACCAACATGACCAGACTATGCATGGAAGATACTTATAATATAGTAACATATAAAGGCAGGAAATCAGACCCTTTCCAAATAACATCTGGCTTGAAACAGGGTGATGCACTATCGCCGCTACTCTTCAATCTGGCTCTAGAGAAAGTTGTAAGGAAGGTAAAGGAGGAATGTGCTATTGGAGGAACATCCAGACTGCTTGCTTATGCAGATGATATATATATTATAGGGGGAAATGAACAAAAGACATCGGAAATATTGACTCACTTAAAGGGGAAAGCTCAACAAATGGGGCTGGTTATCAACCAAGATAAGACAGAATATATGGTAATTTCAAGAGAAGGAACAGCTAAAAACTCTGGCCACATACAAATAGATAATATGACCATTAAAAGAACGGAAACATACAAATACCTGGGTACAATCTTCAACTGCTCCAACATCATAAGGGAAGAAATACAAACTAGAATCAATTCTGGAAATAAGATATACTATGCACTACAACATCTACTAATATCAAAGGCGCTATCTCGTAACACCAAGATCACAATATACAAAACACTGATCAGACCAGTTATGCTGTACGGCTCTGAAACCTGGAGTACAACGAAAGGAGACGAAGCCTTGCTACAAACCTTTGAGAACAAAGTTTTAAGACGCATCTTTGGACCCATTCGGGATACACAAAGTGGAGAGTGGAAAAGAAGAAGTAACAAAGACATTTATGATCTGTTTAAGTCCCCGCTAATCACTGGTATCATGAAGGCTAACAGACTACAATGGCTGGGGCATATAGAAAGAATGGAAGATAATAGGGAAACAAAACTCGCTTACACTCAGGAAATAAATGACCGTAGACCCCGAGGTAGACCAAGAAGACGGTGAAGAGATAATATACATACAGACCTACAAGCACTTGGAATCAACGACTGGCAAGAGAAGGTCAACCAGAGAGACGAATGGAGACGGATTGTATCTGCAGCAAAGAACCTCAATGGCTCGGAATGCTGAAGAAGAAAAAAGATGTAAATCACCCGGGCATACACACAGACACACTCACAGATATAAATAATTGTAAATATGCATACCCAGTTTTTTGGCCTCATGGTACAACGCCTCGGCCAGATGGGGGCTGCCGTTCTGAAAGAAACCAAACAATTGTCTTTTGAAATGGCTCATAATTGGGCTTGGTAGCAAGAAGCTAAGAATATGAAACAACGCATATAAATTAATAAGCATAAACTTCAATGTTAAAGTCTCTTTCAGACAACATTGGGCAACTCCATTCATCATTTGCCATGCTGATACACGTGGATAGTCCTGATTCGCCATCTCACACGATCACCAGAGTCGTGGATCAGCTCTATGATTTTGTCTCGACCATACCACGTGGTCAAGCCATCTAAGTATTTACTTCTCGGCCTTCCCCTTGATCTGCTCCCTTCAATTTCGCCAGTTGTGACCAAGTTCTCCAGTTTACTTCTTCTCATAACGTGCTAAAAAATACCCCGATTGTCCGCGTCTAATTTCTCTATTCTGTTCAAGATTTTCATTTGTTCCTTGTAGGAATTACCCATTGGACATTTTTCTGTCTGTCCATCGTATTCCTTGCATTTTCCTCAGAAACCACATCTCCAGTTACGCGATGGCAAACTTGCCTAGAAGATTAACCTTGGGTTGATACTGATGGCAACCTCCTAAAAATACACACATGTTTTAACCACAAATACAGACAACATGTTTTACACCACAAATGATCGTAACGGGCGCGTTGGTATAATGGTTAGGAGGTTACATTGACAATGGTATGAGCGAGGGAGAACGTGGGTTCGATCTCTGAGCTCGGCGTTCGCTACGTGAGGGAAATATTGGCCACTTACACCTGTGTGCACGCAAGTCTAAAAGTAAAAAAAAAAGTCGCTTAAAAGTCGACATGGTTGACTTCATTGCACCGGGTTTTTATCGCACATGGCTCAGTCGTTTTCCGCAGCGCGGAAAGCGTCGCACAAAGCACGAACTCCGTAGCTCCAGCAACGACCCAGAGGAGTCTCCGAAAAAAATGCACTCTTGAACCGAAGGAGGCGGCCTGGAATTGAACCCACAACCTTCGGATCCCGAATCAAACGGCTTGACCAGGGTCTAAATATAGCTCGGTTCCAGCAGTTGGCAGACCCGGCAACAGGTTCCTGAGACTGGATGTGTTTGTTTGTTTGTTTGTGTAAAGGGTTGTAAACATCTATAAGGTCGAATTATTTGCACCGGGTGTTATCTCAAATAGCTCGAACTCTGTCCGCAGGACGGCCTGCCGAAAGTGTCAAACGTAGCACGAACTCCGTAGCTCCAGCGACGACACCCTGTAGTCTCCGAGACCATTTTACTCGTGAACCGAATAACGTGGTCTCGATTCGAACTCACAACCTTTGCAGTGCCAGGCAGATGTCATAATCATTTGGCCACGGAGACTCTCTACGTAAATTAATGACCGAGCACAGGGTGTATGTGATTAGGGCTGTGCCTTTTGAGGCTAAGGAAACGTGTTCAAATCCTCATGCAGAATTAGGAGACAGCATTAGTTGGCTGCTCAGAAAGAAAAAAAAAAACCGAACACATGAGATCTGCAGTCGATATTTCTGGGTGTGGTATCCATTATTTCCTTGGGAGTCTCTGTGGCGAAGTGGTCAAGCCGTATGACTCCAAACTATTGGGTTCGATTCTGGGCTGCGTCCTTCGGTTCACGAGTTAAATTTTTCAGAGACTTCTGTGGGTCGTCGCTAGAGCTACTTAGTTCGTGCTTTGTGCGACGCTTTCGGCGCTGCGGAAAGAGACTGAGCCATATGGGATAAAACCCGGTGCAATGAAGTCGACCCTGTCGACTTTTAAGCGACTTTTTTCCTCCATTATTTCCTGTGCTGACGAAGTCTTTACAGTCGCAATGTCAGTTTTGTGACTTGTGACTGCATTCTTGTTAAGCTTCTCTGACTAATTTCATGTGTTTTTATTCTTTTATTTTGTTTATTTACTCATTATTTTTGAACATTTCAGGCAGAAATAACCTTGCGTCTGTGATTTGAAGATATGTTAACTCATGCTGAACGTTCACAATCAATATTTCAACAAAGAGGTGAATTAACTACTTTCGAACAAGTGCATTTGACTAAGAGGAGCTTTGATGTTCCGACAAAGAGATGGCAGCACTACTTACAAACAAGTGCACTCGATCAAGTAGATCTTTGATATTTTGACAAAGAGGCGGCAGCACTCTTTACAAACAAGTGCATTCGACCAAGGGGAACTTTGATGTTTTGACAAAGAGGTGAATGCACTACTTATAAACAAGTGCATTCGACCAAGAAGAGCTTTGATGCTTTGACAAAGAGATGGCAGCTCTATTTACAAACAAGTGCATTCGACCAAGTAAAGCTGTGATATTTCAACAAAGAGGTGACAGTACTACTTACAAACACGTGCACTTGACAAAGAGGAGCTTTGATGTTTCGACAAAGATGTCAATTTACTACTTACAAACACGTGCACTCGACGAAGATGGGCTTTGATGGCTCGGCCAAGACGTCAATTTACTACTTACAAACAAGGCACTCGACGAATATGAACTTTGATTTTTCGAAAAAGACGTCAATTTACTATTTACAAACACGTGCACTTGACGAAGATGAGCTGTGATGTTTCGACAAAGATGTGGCCTTTGATATTTCCAGAAAGACGTCAATGTACTACTTACAAACAAGTGCACTCGACCAAGGAGAGCTTTGATGGCCCCGAGAGAAGGTGATGATTCCCGATCAGAATCGTGCTTCTGGTGTCTGTAGCCGTGCAAGGTCAGGGATACATTTAGCCACTCCAGGCTTTCATTAAGTTTCCCTTCTGCAAGAGAATGACAAGTTTTGATAAAGTTAGTTGCATGTCCTTTACAGGAAGTCTTAATCAACCCCAACATTTTGGGCTGTTTGTGATTTCTTGGCAAGTTTACGTTCAGTAGCTTGCCACTGCTTTATGAACAACCAACGCTCATACCATTGTATCAAAATCATAGCAAGGCGTGTGCTTCCAAATCGCCTGCAGCTGTATTTCGAATGCGGTATGAGGGATTACGAATCGCGTTCGCATCGTCTTCTCCACGGAGCCGGGTAAGATAATAATAGACAAAATAAACTGATATACTACATGATCTGAACTTGGAAGAGAACTGGTTCATAAACTGTGTCTTGTCTCCGAAATTGAAATACTTCGGCCATGTGAAACTTCACAGTGGCATGGGGAGAGCAGTTACATAATGTTGCGCTATAGCACCGCTCACCAAACCCGACACCCCACAGTGGCATGGAGAGAGCAGTTGTATGATGTCACGCTACAGCCACGCTCACCAAACCCGACACCCCACAGTGTGCTAACGGCTTCAGACGGATGAGCACAATAGAGGTACAACCTTACTCTAATGGTAGAAATTGCAACCTAAAGACTAAATGTCATGGCAGGGTAGACGAGGTCCTAAGCCTTGGTCGGCAACTGGTCTAGGATTGAAGCTCCGACAGGCGGACAATTAGAGCATTGCTTTGCGGATCCGGCGCTTCTGCAGCTTATCTTGTTCCAGATGTATTGGTGTTGCCTTTACTCTGGAGTAAACTAGACAGGCCGAGAGAGGGATCACGATGAATGGTCTTAACAATTCAGCTCAGGTTTTTGTACTTTGGAGAGTTATAACTCCATTCCTGTTCACCGCAATGGGTTGTAGGTATTATGCCTGTTTGTAGCGCAATGTTGAAAATCACAAGTACTGAAGTATTGGAAAAATCAGGTTGTGTGAGACGGTTTGTTCCACGCTCAGTCTTCATAGACTTAGATCAGTGGTTCTCAACCTTTTTTGGCCCGTGCCCCCCTTCATCATATTTTCAGAACGTCATTCCTCAATTTTCGTATTTCCTACCAAAAAATTCCCCCTTCCCACCCCTACACAGTATACGTAATAATAGAAGCACATACTAAAACAAGTCTAGACGTCCACATAAAACATGATTTGGGGGTCTACTTACTTTATAAAATGAATTTTAGAAGGGTGAGACGTACAGAACCGTAAAGTATGAAAGGAAACATAAGATCGAGTAATTGGTTCTTGTATTAACGAGATCTTGAAATAATCTTCATTTGCCCCCCCCCCCCTGGAAACCCCAAAATTCCCCCCTGGGGGGGATTCCCCACCGTTTGAGAACCATTGACTTTGATGGATAGGACACGTTGGGAGGATGGATGATGGCAGAATACCAAAGGACATCTTTTTTGGTGAATTACTGATGGGTAAGAGATCTCAGGGTCGGCCTCTACTATGATACAATGATGTGTGTAAGGGGGACATGATTGATACAGGCATTGATAATGCACATTGGGAGCAAGTAGCCACCGAACCTGTTGGAAGGGGGGCAAAGATCAGAAGTGGAATAAAGACAAAGGAGGAAATGATTGCACACTTTGAGCGTTTGAGACGTAAGATGGTGCGCGATAGTGGAAATGACCATATGGTCACATGCATCCACTGTGGACGAACATTTACAGCGCGAATTGATATGATCAGTCACATTCGCTACCATGTTTTATAGTTATTGTGGCCTTTTGGAGCACAGTATAACAAACATAACAAACTATCGTCTGTGAAGACATCAAGGTGCCAGTGACAATGATATCCAACGACGTCACTGCACACTGGGTATTCCCACACGTTCTCAGTGTTCCGATGCAGCAGCCATCCCAGAGTATCTCTGCCCAGTTCCCATGAGGATGTTGTTATGTTATCTCCTCTCTCTCTCTCTCTCTCTCTCTCTCTCTCTCTCTCTCTCTCTCTCTCTCTCTCTCTCTCTCTCTCTCTCTCGCTGGTGACTTTGACGGGCCTGGCCAGGCTTCACTCCCAGTGAAAGGGCACTGATGGGAGGCGTGGCTTCTGCAAGAAGATGCGGGATTTAGCAAACCCAGCTGTAGAACAAGGACATTAGAGATAAACTGGGCACGGCAGTGGACCAGGCAGGGGAACTGCCCACAGGCAGATGTTGGTTGTCATCTCAAGTTCTCGGCGGTGGGCAGGGGATCTCTTTATTGAAAACGGTCAATTCACCACCGTGTGTTATGCCGATAAGCGTGGTCGCATTCTCACACGAGATCATCAGATTCGTGGATCAGCTCTGTGTTCTTGTCTCTACCATGTCACGTGGCCAAGCCATCCAGGTATTCACTTCTCTGTCTTCCCCTTGTTCGTTTCCCTCAATCGTGCCAGGAGGACTTGCTCATTGCTTTTTCTGTCTGAAGAAAATGCAAAGAAAACCATGGGCAGACGGGAAAACCAAAGAGCAAGTCCTACAAAAAATAATTGCAAACAGTAAACTGATTAGAGTAATGCGACACAGACGATCAAGATCTTTTGGGCACGCTAACTCGTAAACATGGTGTAAAAACACTATCTGGATAACTTGGGCACATGGCATAACTGAGACGAGAACGCGGAGATGATCCACGATTCTAGTGATTGTGTGAAATGGTGAAACATGGCCGCCCACGTTTATCGGCACGGCACATGATGATGAGGATGATGATGATGATGATGATAGTTGATATATAAGCTCTCCTTCTTTTTGACATTTGATCCTTTCTTTATTAGTTTTGTAATTTTCATAGCGTGTTCGTTTGATGTTCTCTTTTTCGTTCTTGCCGTGAAACATTATCTTTACACAATATACTATTAGTCTTGTCGACTAATAGTATATTGTGTAAAGATAATGTTCCTT